>JAPQWV010003274.1:0-43513 GCA_027422505.1 Craterostigma plantagineum
ATTCGGGGTGCTCCAACGCGCACTAACCAAGTGCTGGAAGGATGCTCCGTTAACATCGAGGGTAGAGATCTGAGCATCGACCTGATTGTGATCCCAATGAACGACTATGATGTTATCTTTGGGATGGATTGGCCTTCGAGATACGGAGCCATCATAGATTGCAACAAGAAGGTCGTTGTTAGGATATTTAATTGATTGTGTCAATAGTTAAGTCTTGGTATTAAATTAGTATTTATCTTTAGCTTGGGCTTTAGACTAGATTGTAATTAGTTAACATTTAATGATTGGGCCTTAATATACCTAGGGTAATGTGGTATATAAGGTATTACCAACTCACATTTGAAAGTAATCAAAGATCAAAGGCTTATCCAACTATTCACACACTACACACACTCAAAGGTGAGAGACCACTCCCTATCATTCCATTAAAGCCTCTTTTGATTCCTTGTTTGGTGCATTCGGGACCAACAAGTGGTATCAGAGCAAACGTGGATCGATCTGCATTGATTTGAATCCAGTTTCGTTCGATTCCAAGAAAGATCAAAGGTGTTTTTGGGCAAAAAATTAGTTTCGGCATTTCAAGCTTGTTTTGGGGTTTTGATGCTTCGTTTTTGTGTTTAAAACCTCCCCCAGATCGAGTATATGCCTAAAATGTTTTTAGAACACTTTTGAATCAGTTTTAACGAGTTTTGAGCAAGATTGAAGCAAAAACTTTTCAGAAAAAGACATCTCGGCCATTCTCTGTTTTGGTCGATTTGACCTAATTTTGGTGTTTTTTAGCTCACAAATCGGTCGATTATGTGTTTAGGGAAGAATTTCTGAAGTTTAGGATCAAGTTTGAGCGATTTTGGTTGAGATCTGAGTGAAAACGGACGATTCTCTAGCAAGAAACCGCGTGAAGCAATGGAACAGTACTAACGTGTTCTTGACCGCGAAATTGTGTGCTTGATCGTTCAAGTCCGCGAAATTTCCATGCCCGCTAAACTTTCTGAATCGTTCAAATTCGCGAAACTTTCTGAGTCGTTCAAATCCGCGAAACTTTCTGAATCCTTCAAATCCGCGAAAGTTTCATTTCCACGAATTTAAATCCGAGAATTTTTTTAAGCCGCGAAAATTTACATTCACTGAATTTTTTCGCAACTGCCTACCTTAAGAATCCGAGAAATTTTAAACCGCGAAACTTTCCCTTATACTGAATTTTTTCGCAACTACCTATCTTCAAGATCCGAGAATTTTTAGCCGCGAAACTTTCACTTATACAACATTTTTTCGCATCTGTTACTTTCATAATCCGAGAAATTCCATATCCAAGAAAGCTTAATCCAAGAATCTCTTGTGACCGCGAAAATTTCCTCAACGTGCGAAAGTTTTATAACTTGCGAAAACTCTCTTGCAAAGCTCTAAAATTCTCATCGTGCGAAAGTTTTATAACTTGCGAAAATTCTCTTGCGAAGCTTAAAAAATCTTAACTTGCGAAATTCTTCAACTTGCGAATTTTTCTAACGTGTTAAATTCTTCTAGGTTAAAATTTTCTCGGGGTGAACCTTTCTCAAACCTACTTAAGATTTGATCCTTACACTTTAGTACTATCACCCTAGGCCACTTTTGTCATAAATTATTTTTTCTCGCCTCAAATCTCGCATTTAAATCTCTAGAACTTCTCCTAATTTCAAGATATATTTCTCTTCCCTACATTATCGACCATCACACACGCTCACTTAGTTCTAAGAAATTCCTTAAACAATTTATTCTCAAAACTCTACTCTTAAACTCGTATTTCTCTTATCGTTCGTTACTAACTCTCTCATCTATACAAGATTAAAACCACGGACGATTCGACTGCACCAACCATGTCTACCACGAATGACATCTCCACAGTGGGCTCCGACACCAGGCCTCCGATGCTGCGACAAGGCGACTACAGCATATGGACAAACCGTTCCTCACGTTCATCAGGAACAAAGGCGCACCACTCTCTCAATATCTTCTGGACTCCATCTTCAACGGTCCAGCACAGTTCTGGACAATCATCCCTGCACAGCCAAACGCAAACCCACCCATGGATGAACGACGCACTCCAAGAGGTCCCATCAATGAGGATGAACTGGCTCGCGAACAGGCCGACGAGACTGCCAAAGGATACCTCTTCCAGGCTATGGGCAACGAAGTCTATGCTCACATCGAGTGCTGCACAACCGCTAAAGAAATATGGGATGAACTCGTAGAAATCATGGCAGGCACAACTGAAAGTGCTCAAGGAAGGAAATCAGCATGTCTCTCACAGTATGAACACTTCCAAGCCTACGAAGGAGAGGAGCTGCGTGACACATACCTCAGATACCTGAAGGTCATCAATGAACTCAAGAAAGCCAGGATCTCGAGGGACAAATTCGACATCAACAACCGCTTTCTTGGAAGCCTCAAACCACAATGGGGCAATGCAATCGTGATGAATCAGAGTAAGGACCTCTCCAACACTTCCATCCATGCTCTTTATGACAGTCTGTCTGCCTATGCTCCATATGTGCAACCTCAGTCCACCAACACTCGAGTCGACCCACTGGCCCTCCTCTCGAACAAAAACCAATGATCGATCTTCCACCACTAAGACCAAACAGAACAAAGGGAAGCTACCAGCTGTTGTATCTGACACCTCTTCAGAATCCGAAGCTGATACAGAATCAGACGAAGATGTTCGTGATATACGCGCAACTGGCAATGCTCACTAAGTTGGTCTCAAAGAAGATCGGGAAAAAATCCTCATCCTCTTCCAATCGCCAAAGAACCTATAGCGGCATCAAAAAGACCACTCCCACAGAGGAAGCCAAGCCAACAAAGAAAGAAGAGGACTCCGCACCTCAAAAGTCCGTGAAGTGCTTTAGGTGTGGAAAAATGGGGCACTTTGCCAAAGAATGCCACGCCCCCGCGTGAAGGACTCCGGCTACTACGACCGTAAGGCCAGATTGACCCGCAATGTGGAAAGTGGGAAAGCTCTACTCACCGAAGAAGCAGAATGGGTGAATGACACTTCAGAAGACGAGGAGCCTAAGGATGAAGATTGCTGCATGGCAAGGCTGGTCGAACATGACGAGGACGAGGAGATGGGTCACACCGGTGAAAACACAGCTAATACTCCTACCAACGCTGCGTCTGAGGTACGAATCTCACACCTAGATGATGTGTTTACTCACCGACACGCCATTAAGAAACCCACCATAGACGCTAGAGATTATGATGAACTTAAGCTAAAATTTGAAAACAACTATGCCTTACTTAGTCTAAAAGTAGAAGAACTTGCCTGTGCAAACGAACGTCTAATGGCCTCTGAAGCTTTAGTCAAACGTCTGCAAAGCAAGAACAAACAAAGTGAGACTAAGGTTAAGGAAACTACACTGGCTATTAGTTCATGTGAAACTTCTCGCCTCCTGACGGCCTCCCAATATGAACTACTTACGAAGGAAAGAGTTAGGCTATACCGCAAGGTGAAAGAGCTTGAAGAGCAACTTCACCTCAGAAACGAAAACTCACGCATCCTATGCCTATTGAACCAACCAGCGGAAACAGAATTCTACGACGCACGGGGGGGATCGGACTGTCTAGCAATTGCAATCCAAACACCGCTAGCAGTTAAAAAAAGATATAACATGTGCAAACACTGCATTCTTGCAAACAAGAAATGGTGCTCCCCCGCAGCTTAAGCCATTTGTGAGATCATCCTCCGCTGCCATCTCAGAAGAAACAAGAGAACAAAACATCCATTGCGCAGAAATCGCGCTTGACTACACAGTGTTGAACAATAGAGATAAGACTGAGGTATCCTCACTCTCGGAGGATGTCGAAACCTTACTCCCAAACAAAGAACAGGAAGATGCTTTTCAAGATGTGCTCTCTCGCACTTACATCCCAAAGAAACTACTACTCATAGCAGAACTAGAACGACAACTAGAAGTAGAAAGGAAGGCCTTTGCAAAAGAGCGAGATGAGCTGCTTAGCAAAATCTACACACTAGAAAAAATTTCCCAATACGAACTATCCCTCCACATCGAGTCAAGTACCCGATTCTCAAACATGTAAATGTAAGAGGACGGCGAAAATGACTCCTGAAGCTGACATATGTTCTAACACTAACTCTAGTATTCTTATGGATACAGGGAATGTGAGTTCGATGTCTCTGGAAGGCAGCTCGTATCAGGCAAAGGCGAACCCACTCTTCGATGACAAGAAGAAAAAACCATCCTATATTCATCCTTCCTCTCTATGTACTGAATCTCAATATCCTAAGGGCGTAGACAATTATGTTGCTAAAACTTATCCTTCCTTTACCAAACTTATGTCTATGTGCTGCTGCAATGATTTTGTTCTCCCACGATTTCATGAATATGAAACTCATGAACACGCAACACTCCGACCTCGCAAGCGAACCTTCTCTACGACGTCTTTGAATTCTCCCATCTCGCCAAAACCCAAGGTCAAGCGAAAACGCATCTCGTCGTCAAACGCAAAACTCACCTACTACTCGCAAGCCAAAGGCTACCAAAACCGGAGCACGAAAACAACAACCACGTTACCCACGTCAATTCATGTATAAGGCGCCATACATGCAAGCACGAATTAGGAAAATATGGGTTAGAAAAACCATAATTCCGCCTAATCAAACAAACGACAAAGGAAAGCTAAATTAGAATCAACACAATCTGATTTAGAAACCACATTTCCCATTAAGCGCATAAAAAACTTTACTTGTTTCACAAGAATGCCCGTCAGTAAACGGGGACCCAACATCTGCTAATGATTGCAGGTCTGTCATGTGTGGTATCTAGACTCGGGTTGCTCCACACACATGACGGGGAACAAGGAGCTGCTGAGCAACTTCTCCGAGCGCTATCTCGGAAGGGTCTCCTTTGGAAACAGTCAAATGGCGCCAATTCTTGGAACTGGTGATCTCGTCCATGACAAACTGACGATCAAGGGCATCTCTTACGTTGAGGGCTTGAGCTACAATCTCTTCAGCATTGGTCGTTTCTGCGACAAAGGATACAAGGTTCTCTTCGAATCTGACATCTGCAGCATATAGATGCCTCGGGACTACAATTCTTTCTGGAACGCGCTCGTCTCACCTCTACGTACTCAATCTCACGACTTCTCGACCAGTATGCCTTCTCTCTCGGGCTGCACCCAAGCTGAATGATCTATGGCACCGACGTCTTTCACATATCAATTTCAAGACTATCAACAAACTACGTCAAGATAAACTCGTCAACGGTCTACCTCAACTAACATATCATAAGGAACATCTCTGCTCTGCCTGTGAATTGGGGAAGATGAAGCGATCGTCTCACATATCCAAGGAAACACCATCCTCTAAGCTAATCCTCGAGCTCTTACATATGGATCTATGTGGCCCAATGCCTACGGCCACGCTCGGTGGAAGACGATATATTCTTGTGATTGTCGACGATTTTCACGCTACACGTGGACGAAACTCATTCGTACAAAGGATGAAGTTCCTGATATAATCATCGAGTTTGTTGTTACGTCCCAAACTCTTCATCAACAGAAGGTTCGGATTATCAGAACGGATAACGGAACTGAGTTTAAGAACAAGAAACTCAGTGATTTCTATGCCACTCAGGGCATCACTCAGCAGTTCTCAGCTGTGAAGACACCGGAACAGAATGGTGTCGTTGAGCGTAAGAACAGGACACTTGTTGAAGCAGCCAGGACTCTTCTCATACAATCCAGACTTCCTCATTCTCTTTGGGGCGAGGCTATTCAAACGGCCTGCTACACACAGAACCGGGCTTCCATCCACAAGAGATTCAACCGCACCCCATACGAGATGCTGAATAACCGTCGTATTCCCGATATATCCTATCTAAGGGCCTTCGGTTGCCGATGTTTGTGTGGCCAATGATCGTCAACATCTTGGGAAGCTTGATCCAAAAGCTCTTGAAGGCATCTTTGTTGGATACTCACTAAACTCGAAGGCATACAGAGTCTATCTTAAAGAGAAACGATCTGTCATTGAAAGCACAAATGTCACATTTGACGAAAGCGAAGGCGACCTCCTGGCTTCTGCTCATATCAGTCCAGAACCAGGACTTCTTCAGTCGTTGACGAAAGGTCAACCTTCAACGGCGGGAACTTCCTCATCTGAAGGCAATTCTGGTGAACTGGATCTCGATCTGCTCTTCGAGTACTTCTATCCAGTCCCCAAGACTCCCGTCGCCCCCACTCAACTTACCGCTGCACCACTCCACCAACACCACCAGCTATCGGCAATAATGTCGTCCCGCCAAACTTGGATAATCTCAACCTCAACGAAGACGACATTTTACCCAACCCTGGGAACATTGCTGATTCTGATGCTGAACCCTCTCAATCTACCACGGTTGAGGTCTCTTCTTCGGACACCGAACCCCAATCTAACGAGCCTCCAATAGATGCTACCACGGTGAGATCTCTTCTTCGGACACCGGACCCCAATCTAATGAGTCTCCAATAGATGCAAATGCGGCCAGCTCCTCACAGACAAATGTACCACTTTGGGCTCGCTCTCATCCTACAGACCAGATTATTGGGGATCCCACATCCGGTGTTTCGACACGTTCGGCTACGATGAATGAAAGTCTATTTGCTTGCTATCTCAGTCAAGTCGAACCATCACGAGTAGCTGAAGCTCTCAACGATCCCGATTGGCTGATTGCAATGCAGGAGGAAATAAATCAGTTTGAACGCTTACAAGTTTGGGAACTCGTACCACGACCTCGCAATAGATCCATTATCGGCACAAATGGATTTTCAAAAACAAAAAGGATGAAGACGGTGTTGTTATTCGCAATAAAGCAAGACTTGTGGCTAAGGGGTACAACCAACAAGAAGGCATCGACTACGATGAAACTTTTGCCCCTGCTCTCGCCAGGATCGAAGCAATACGAATGTTTCTTGCATTTGCTGCTCACAAGAACTTTAAAGTCTACCAAATGGACGTGAAGACTGCATTTCTGAATGGATTTCTCAAAGAAGAAGTGTACGTCGATCAACCTGAAGGGTTCTTGAGCGAAGAGTTTCCTCATCACGTTTATCGACTCTACAAGGCTCTCTACGGACTAAAACAGGCTCCCCGAGCTTGGTATGACGTCCTTTCAGACTTCCTTGTCCAGTCTGGATTCAAGAAAGGATCTCTGGATACAACCCTCTTCACCAAGCGGAGTGGCCCGGACATAATGATTGTACAGATTTATGTCGACGACATCATTTTCGGATCGACTAAACCACAACTGTGTGAAGAGTTCGCAGAATTGATGAAAGAGAAATTCGAAATGAGTATGATGGGTGAGCTGAACTTCTTTCTTGGTCTTCAAGTAAAGCAACTTCCCAACGGAATCTTCATCAATCAGTCCAAATACATCCATGACATCCTCGAGAAATATGGAATGAAGGATGCCAAGACTGCTGCTACACCTATGTCACCCTCTGGCCGACCTGACGCGGACCCATCTGGTGTTCCCGTTGACCAAACCGTTTATCGAGGGATAATAGGATCTCTTCTGTACCTTACTGCTAGTCGACCGGATATCGTCCTCTCGACAGGAATCTGCGCTCGTTTTCAGGCCACACCAAAGGAATCCCATCTCACTGCTGTCAAAAGGATTCTCCGCTATCTCAAGGGAACACCCAATCTGGGTTTGTGGTACCCCACTCTATCGGACTTCAAATTGGTTGGATTCTCTGACTCGGATTATGCAGGATACAAGATGGACCGAAAAAGTACCTCTGGAGCTGCACACTTCTTGGGCGGTAAACTCGTAAGTTGGTCGTCTCGAAAACAAAACTGTGTCTCAACTTCGTCGACGGAGGCAGAATATGTCACCGCCGCTAGTTGCTGTTCACAACTTTTGTGGATGAGAACCCAACTACGAGATTTTAATCTTCACGTTGATAAAATTCCCATTTATTGTGACTCAAAAAGTGCCATCGCGATGACGAGTAATCCTGTACATCACTCAAGAACAAAACACATAGATATTCGTCATCACTTCATCAAAGAACATGTCGAGCAAGGCACGATTGAATTGCACTACATCACAACTGAAGATCAACTGGCCGACATTTTCACAAAACCGTTGGATGTCAAACGATTCCAACACCTAGTGACTATGTTGGGTATGTTGAATATTCAGTTGTGATCAATCGACCCTACATGAACTTTGATAAAGTGTACATATTTCATTTTCACTTCACTTCATTTTCTATGTGTCTTCTGGATTATGTCTGTTGAGGGGGAGTTTTTAGATTAAGGGGGAGCGTCTGATATTTCATTTATTTAAAACGGGAATGTTTCGATTAAGGGGGAGCGTCTGATATTTCATTATTTAAAACGGGAAGTTTTACGATTAAGGGGAGTTTTCCTTATTTTTCATTATCCAAAGTCTGAAATTTTGGGCTGAAATTTTAAAGTCTGGTCAAACTGAGTCAAAATCGGACTGATCAAACATTTTGGGCTGAATTTCAAATTTTCTGGTCAAAAAGGGTCAAAATTGGTCCAAGTCCGCGAAATTCAGCTAAGTTGAATTTTTGACCAAGCCCGCGAAATTTCGGCCCATTTACTCAAAAATATCGCATGTACAGTGTCTACAATCGTAAAACCCCAAAACCCTTAACATTTTTCACTATCCTAAAAATCCCGAGAAAATTCAAAAATTCGCAACCCTCTTTCAAAAATTCGCAACTCCCCGCATCGTCGTCATCATCAAAATCTGCATTCAAACTTCGTTTCCTGCTAACTCCATCATCACAAATCAGTTTTTCGGTATGAATACATCTTAAATAACCCAATTTCTGTTCGATCTTACCCTATTTTGCCCGTTTTGATTAAATCTGCTTGGTTAGGGTTAAAACTTTCTCGGCTCTGAATCGAACGAATGTTAGGTTTTAATGTTTAAATCCACCAAATATGTATTTCCCATCCTATTACGAGTCGATTGAGTCCAAATTATTGCATTTTAGTTAAGATTTGAGTAGGTCTAAGGCAAAAATTGATTGCGCTATCTCGCACTTTTACAACTATGTTCTTCACCGCGAAAAATTCTCAGAAAACTTGCTTTAATCGTTAAATTTCGCTGCTACAGTGAGTATAGCCCCGCGAAACTTTTATTTCACCGAGAAAAATTCTCAGAAACATTCTCTGCAAAAATTGATTTAATAGTTAAATATCGCTGCTACAGTTAGATAGGCCCCGCGAAACTTTTATTTTACCCGAGAAAATTCTTGCACTACAGTGAGTGAGGTCTCGCGAAATTTTATCTGAGAAAGTTTCATACAAGAATTTACATATGTTACAATTTCGCTGCTACAGCACGTGAAGTCCCGCGAAAATTTCATATACTTCACTTCATAATCCAGATTTTCGCATATTCACTTTTCTCGCATCTACAGTGAACAAAAATTTTCAATCCGCGAAACTTCCATTTAACCTGCGAAGTTTTTCCTTATATGCTAGACGCATGCGAAAATTCACTCTGAATAAGAAAACACATCAACGTGCGAAATTTTCATTATATGCTAAGTGCGAATTTCCTTGAAACATGAGAAAATTCTTAACGTGCGAAATTTTTGTGGCTGAGTGCGAAATTTCTTGAAACATGAGAAAATTCCTTGAAACAAAGATAAGTTGCGAATTTTTCTCATTGCATACGAAAATTTTGACAACGTGCGAGATTTCTTAACTTACGAAAATTTTCCATACTTGCTAAATTTTACAAAAAATGCGAAAATTTTCTTGACTTATCTATGTGTTACACTTAGTGTCGAAACTCGCCATCACATGACAAATTTCAAATCTTAACAACTATGTCAAAGGGACCCTAAATAAGCTTAAATGTGAATTTTTCTTATATATAATCTTGGGCAATTCTATGTCTATTTTTATCATTTTCGTGACTTAGTCAGTACTAATCTTATTACGATTTCTATCAAGCACAGATATGACTGAAAAGGATCAAAGCACGATTGAAGCTCTTGAGGCGGCGGCACTCCAACGGGACATTGCTCGCATCGAACTCACACGCGCGTACCTATGTCCCACCACCCGAGGAGATCTTTCCACTAAGTCAATGGGCGGCCCTGATTCCCAACAACTATATGGTGGACTGGACAGTTTTCGGTGCGATGCCCCCGTTATTATAGAAATTCTCAAAGGGCACCCACTTCGCCACGCCCTCACTCATGGCGAACCAGAAGCACAGGTGTACCTTCAACAATTCTGGCATACGCTGCAGATAGCTGGACCACTACGCCTTGCCAAGAACTTATCCGCCCATATCGATCAAGAAACGGTGGTCCTCACTCCCAAAATACTCCAAGATGTTCTTCAACTCCCGGTCTACTCACCCTACGATCCACCACCAACACACGACCAACTCATTGAAGACATCGACAGACTGGGCTATCAACCAGACACCAAGAAGAAGAAAGGCCCACTTGTCCTCAGTGAAGTCACCACCCGCAATCTACCACAACCCTGGCGGACACTGTACCTGTTGGTGAACAAGTGTATGTCAGGAAAGCATGCTGGTCAGGACCGCGGAAACATTCAAATCCTCACAATCATGACCGACATCGCTCACAACCGCAAGTACAACTACGCCGACATCATCTGGGTGGACCTAGTCTCGATGATCCAGCGACGCGACCGGGAAGTCGCCAAGGGAGTCACGAACCGCTTCGTCCCATACATGCGATGGCTCCCAGCTCTGATCAAGCACTTCCGCCTGCACTCAACCAACATCCGCATCCGTCCGGCAGCGGAACACTTTCAAATCCCAACTGTCGAGAAGTTCGCCAAGAAGAACACACCGGCGAAGGATCGACACGCAATGGTGATTCCGGACGACGTGCTCGCCTACGCCGACCCAACCAACCCGCACGTACAAGAATACCGTGCCTCAACCGCCTCCTTCCGTGAAACCCCGCGACCTCTCTCCACTGTCCCTACGGAGCAGATCAACCCCACTGCTCCCAACCCCGGGACTAGCCAAAAACCCCACCACCACCTCCAAAAATCCTCGAGTCGCGCCGCATCCTCTTCCACACGCGCTCCGAAAAAACGGTCGCGAGAGGATGACGTAAGCCGCCCCACGGAGCGCCGATCGAAACAAAAGCACGATCGACCTCCTCCGTCACAGATAAGCCGAGCCGAACCAATAGGTACAGGAGGTGATGTGTTCACCTCCCGAGTAGAAGTCGTGGCATCTGGCTCAACCACGCAAACTACCCCACCAACCCACTTATCTTCCTCTCTACAGGAAGATATTTCATTCCACGAGGAACCACGTATACCATCGACATCCCACTTGGAGATAGTCGATGTTGAAACAAGCAGTCCCTCGCCTCAGACTGCATCCTCTTCATGCACCTCGAGTCTAGTGCCCTCACTCCCCATAGTTTCATCCGTTTCTAGGACACATACACCTTCCACTGCACCACAGAGTCTTCGTGACTCTGTCAGAACGCTCGGTAATGTCTCTGTGACTGAGAGCGGAAGACCTAGCACGGCCAACATCACAACAACCGTGAGCCTAGGCCATCATACGATTGAGTCTGTCTCATCGGTGATGCCAACGGAAAGTCTGAGTGACCCCATCTTTTCCCGACCTGTGCAAACGGGCGGCCGATCGGCGATCTTCTCCGACTCGGTGACAGTTGGACATCTTCGTGATTCCAACTTGTTAGATTTACCCCGCTTCATCACCGAGACCGCGCTAGAGTCACGTCTTCAAGAGTTTGCAAAGACTCTTGAGGCGTCGATTCTCGACAAAGTTTACGCGCGTCTCGATGCGTCCACCGCCGACAAAGGAAAAGGTGTGGCCCCGGAGACGCCACCACCAACTCAAGATGTGGACGCTGAAGCCATTCTCTCTGCCATTTCCGCGAAGGAGCTCTTCTACCTCCTCCGAGCAAGATTCGAGTCGATGACGGAACTCGACGACGAGGAACGGCAGATGAAGAGAATGATGACTCAGCCCTTGACTTGCCGCGCTCAGGGCGAGTCCAGCGGGATCAGGCGCGACGATCAAGACGATGATCAAGATCGCCGCGAGGGGGAGAATAGGCCGCAAGCCTCACAACCTCAAGGGCCCATACAAACGACGCCGCCCTCCTCCTCTGCACCTGAAACAACGCCCGCCGTAACAGAAACCTCACACCCCACTAGCCATAAATCCCACCCTATCAACCCCGAGTCACCAGCCCTCACCTCCACCTACTACCGTCTCCAAAACTCTAAACGTCACATCGGCGTTAGAGACCACCCCCACACCGTCTCCACCCACAGTCTCCGAACCTCTAACTATCACACCGATGTTAGAGGTCACCACCACATCTACACCACTCGACACCCAAATCATCCTTGCCAAAACCATCACCACAACTGAACCACCAGAATCTCCACCACAACCATCCCCACAATCCACAGACTCTTCCGACACAACACCCTCGCCACCACACAGCGACACTCCTCTCGACACCGACCCCAACATAGCTCCCGAGGACGTCTACTGCGCACAGAACGAGATAGAAGCCTACATCTTCAACGATGAATGGCTGTACACACCCGTCGATGCAGTAGTAGCAGCCAGGAAGCTGGTGGAAAACGCTCGACGTCTGCTGATGCAAGCCTCACTAACGCTGATCAACACAGCAGACAACGAGGACGGAGAGGAGTACGACGCTGAACCGGCCGAGCTTGAGGACATCCTGCAATTCCAAGCGCAGCAAACTGAGGCCCCTGCTGCTCAAACGGATGTACCCACGGTGAATATACCGGAAGCACCGTGGGAAAACAAAAAGATCACCGCACCGTTCCAAGAAGAGATCAGGAAGAGGATCTGGCGACGCAAGGAGCAGATCATCACCACCTTCGACGAGTATGAGCTGATGAACATCCAAAGTTGGAGCGAGAGAAAGAAGCAACTCTATCGATGGAGCCTTCTGTGCCACAAAAGCTCAAATAGGACGCTATCCGATGAGGAAAACATCGCTCAGGAAATGAGTCGGGCCCCCATCTGCAAAGTCACTGACCTTCGCCAAGAGTCCAAAGGACCTGTCCATTACCCAGTATTCACGGTAATGAGACAGGATGAGAGCTACTGTGAAGTCAGTGAGGCGGACTTCAAGTTTCTGCGCCTGGGCGACCTGTACAGCATGCTAGAATCCATGAAGCAGTTCAGACTCGTCCTCAGAAGTTCTGGACACCTCGTACGTGCTGAACCGGTCACCATGGGATATGTGGCTATCAAACGCCACATGCTCCGACAGGTCAGATTCTTCGCCACCCACGATCTGCAGATGGCGGTGGAGCACAATCTGAAGAAGGTAAATCTGACTCGCCCATCTTTCAAGAATGCGGACGACTACCGAGAAGGCGATGTGATCGACGGAGACGATCCGGCGGTCGTCTACTCGAACTATAAGGGAAAGATGAGGATGCTGCGCTGCTCTGAAGTGGCAAAGTTCTCGGATGGAACGCTCACCATCATCCAAGACAAACTAATGAAGATCTGTCGCATACTTTCAGAAGAAGATCCTCTATGCCGATCCAAGTTCGCGAAGCTCATTGACGCTATAGCAGATCGATTGGTACTTCGAAGGAACATCCGCGCCTTCGAGTTCAAGCTAGGGCTTCGCGACACACTCACACGCTAATCCACCACCGCTACGCTCAAGATCCAAGACTCCCAACAATTGACACAAAGGGGGAGATTGGTAGGATATTTAATTGATTGTGTCAATAGTTTAAGTCTTGGTATTAAATTAGTATTTATCTTTAGCTTGGGCTTTAGTCTAGATTGTAATTAGTTAACATTTAGTGATTGGGCCTTAATATACCTAGGGTTAATGTGGTATATAAGGTATTACCAACTCACATTTGAAAGTAATCAAAGATCAAAGGCTTATCCAACTATTTCACACACTACACACACTCAAAGGTGAGAACACTCCCTTATCATTCCATTAAAGCCTCTTTTGATTCCTTGTTTGGTGCATTCGGGACCAACAGTCGTAAAATTCCAACTGCCCGAAGAAGGAGTGTTCACTTTTTCAGGGAAAGCCAATTCGAATCATATTCCCCGAATCTTTGCGCTGAAGGCTCAACGACTATTGAGATCCAGTTGTGAGTCTTATCTTGTGTATGCAGTAAAGGCGGAGGAATTACCTCAGCAAGAACTGAAAGAGGTACCGATAGTTAATGAGTATACTGATGTATTTCCCAATGATCTCCCGGGGTTACCCCCTGATCGGGAAATACAATTCACAATAGATCTGATGCCGGGGTCTGCCCCAATCTCTAAGGCTCCTTATCGCCTAGCGCCAAACGAACTGAAGGAATTGAAAGAACAGCTGGAGGACTTGTTGCAGAAAGGGTTTATTCAACCCAGTTTTTCACCATGGGGAGCGCCGGTGTTATTCGTACGGAAGAAAGATGGGTCGATGCGACTATGTATCGACTATCGGGAGTTAAACAAGATCACGATCAAGAATAAATACCCATTGCCGAGGATCGATGATCTGTTCGACCAATTACAGGGTGCTACGGTATTCTCGAAAATTGACCTCCGTTCGGGATACCATCAATTGAAGATCAGGGAGGTAGATGTTCCTAAAACCGCATTCAGTACAAGGTACGGCCACTACGAATTTTTGGTCATGCCTTTTGGACTGACAAATGCCCCAACTACTTTTATGGACTTGATGAATCGGGTCTTTAAGGACTATCTTGATCGTTTCGTAATCGTCTTTATTGACGATATCCTGATTTATTCTAAGACGAAGGAGGAACACAAGAATCACTTACGAATCGTCTTAGGAATCTTGCGAGGGAAACAGCTTTATGCCCAATTCAAGAAATGCAAATTTTGGCTTGAGCAAGTAGCCTTCTTGGGACACGTGATTTCCAAGGTGGAATCTCCGTGGACCCGAGTAAGATTGAGGTCGTGAACAATTGGCCACGACCAATTACTCCAACCGAGGTCCGAAGCTTTCTCGGACTTGCGGGATATTACCGTAAGTTCATTGCTAACTTCTCCACCATTGCCTCAACATTGACAAACCTTACGAGGAAGAACGTGCCTTTCAAGTGGTCTGAAGCTTGCGAACAAAGTTTTCAGGAGCTGAAAAAGCGACTCACATCTGCTCCTATTCTGACTATACCCTCGGAAACTGGAGGATTCTCAGTCTATAGTGATGCCTCGAAAAACGGACTGGGATGCGTGCTGATGCAAAATGGGAAGGTGATCGCTTATGCTTCACGGCAACTAAAAGAATATGAAAAGAACTACCCAACCCACGACTTAGAACTTGCAGCAGTCGTCTTCGCCTTAAAGATTTGGAGACACTACCTTTACGGAGAACGGTGCGAAATCTTTACAGACCATAAGAGTCTGAAATATTTCTTCACCCAGAAAGAGTTGAATATGAGACAACGACGATGGCTGGAACTTGTAAAAGACTACGACTGCGTTATTAATTACCATTCGGGCAAAGCGAACGTAGTCGCAGACGCGCTTAGTCGAAAGGCGATGAGTACGGAATTGCACAGGCTTGGAGTGGAAATAGTCCATTTGGGCAAAGTCGACACGAAACTAGCAGCGCTGACTCTTGAGCCGACGTTGCTAGAACGAATTCAAAGAGCACAAGAAGAGGATGAATTCTACCTAAAGGCGAAGGATACACTAGCCAAAGACTTCGAAATCCGGGCAGATGGAACCTTATTATACAAGAATCGGCTATACGTGCCCAACGACGAGGAGTTACGACGAACGATAACGACAGAAGCCCACGCAACAACATACTCCGTACATCCGGGAGCTACAACGATGTACCAAGATTTGCGGATGATATATTGGTGGGCGGGAATGAAGAAGGATATCGCCACGTTCGTAAGTAGATGTATGACGTGCCAGCTGATCAAAGCAGAACACCAGCGACCAGCTGGAACTCTGCAGCCTTTATCTATTCCCGAATGGAAATGGGACCATATCACTATGGACTTCGTCGTTGGCTTACCTAAGATGACGAAAGGCCACGATGCTATTTGGGTGATAGTGGATCGCCTAACCAAATCAGCCCATTTCATTCCTATCAGTTCTACTTTTTCCATGGAACGCTACGCTGAATTATATATTCAGGAAATTGTTCGACTCCATGGAATTCCAATCTCTATTGTCTCGGATCGAGATTCGAGATTTCTGTCCAAATTCTGGCAGGGCCTACAAAAAGCGATGGGTACTAAGCTCTCGCTCGGTACTGCGTACCATCCTCAGACCGACGGGCAGTCTGAACGAACAATCCAAACCCTTGAGGACATGTTACGAGCGTGCGTGCTAGACTTCAAGGGAAACTGGAGTAAGTACTTGCCGTTGATTGAATTTTCCTACAACAATAGCTTCCATGCTACGATCGAAATGGCGCCGTACGAGGCATTTTACGGGCGCAAGTGCCGATCCCCTGTTCATTGGGACGAAATCGGTGAACGAGCCTTATTGGGACCTGATATAATTCGAGAAACAACAGAAGCAGTGACCAAAATCCGGGAAAGAATGCGAACGGCTCAAAGTCGACAAAAGAGTTATGCAGATCATCGACGACGACCTTTGGAGTTCGCAGAAGATGACCAAGTATTTCTAAAAATCTCCCCAATGAAAGGAGTAAAGCGTTTTGGGAAGAAGGGCAAGCTAAGTCCCAGATACATAGGTCCCTTCAAGATAATCAACGAGTCGGCGAGGTTGCGTATCAGTTAGAATTGCCGACTTCCCTATCGCAAGTTCACGACGTATTCCGCGTATCGACATTACGAAAATACGTCACGGACCCGAGTCATGTGATCCAGAACGAACTTCTTTATCAACAACTCAAGCCTGACTTGAGTTACGAAGAGAAGCCCGTAGAGATTCTGATGTACGAGTCGAAACGACTACGGAAAAAGACTATCCCGCTAGTTAAGGTTTTGTGGCGGAATCAATCAGTTGAGGAAGCCACGTGGGAGCGCGAGGATGATATGAGAGTTCGTTATCCCGAATTATTCCAGTCGGCGTAATTTCGGGGACGAAATTCTTTTAAGGGGGAGGATGTAATACCCGTAAAATTTAAATACGGGATTTTGTTGTAATTAACTGTGAAATTATTTTCAGATTAGGAATTTTGGATAATGAAATTTAAGTTATGCTACAAAAATATAAATTTTAATAAATCCAGATTTATTCAAAATTAATCCAAAGAAAATAGCATGGGTGTAACAAGGACTAAGTTAGATAGGTAAATGGAGTCCAATAAGTTAATGGGCTATACATAATAATTAAGTGAAACCCAAACCATAGAATAGTGATAAGTATTAATATTTCTTAATCCTAAGGCAATCGAACGTCATCACCACCTTTGTGTCCAATCAACCCCAAACTTCGAGACTTTGATATGTATCAAATTCATAATGAACTTTAAAGAGAATATAACAAATAGACCTTGAGCTGAAACTAAGAAACCGAAGCTGGGAATTGTGGGAGCATCATCACGCCAATTAACGCCTTGTAAAGAGGAGGTATACAATAGTTTGTATTTGATAATTTTAGTGTAAACTTAATATATTCTCTGTATATGTCTCTACATTGTTAAAAGGTAACCCGGGAATAGTTCGAAGCTCGCTAGGAATAGAAAACCCTAACTTTAGCAACTTAGTAAGGATCACGTTGGTTTATCTGATGGATTAGAGGTTTTAGTAGTTCTGAATACATGAAATATTAGGGAGGGATGAATTTAGATGTACCGTTTTCTGGAAATACCCTAGGTTGCGATGACGATCCTGATTATATGATTTTATTTTTATAGTTTTGGAAGAAATTCGAAAGAGTTAGCATGTTAGGGTTTTTGGGGGAGAAGTAAGATTTTCAGAAAATCTCGAGGTATGCCATATAAAGAATTAGAGATGCAATAACAAAGATATCAAGCTATATATTACAAAGATGTCGACACCATATAATAAAAGTCGACACAAGAACTCGACATTTTATTAGATGCCTCGACATTTGTTTTTAGTTAACATCTCGACATTTTAACCAAAGATGTCTAGACATTTGTATGATAAAGTCTCGACATTTGTGTTGGTAAGGATTCGAAGTTATAAAGTCGACATCTCGTAGGAATTGATTTCGACATTTTACAATGGCTTCGATTTTTTCAAGCAATGATGGTCTCGACATTTTGAGCTCGATATTTTCAATATACTCGACATTTCTATCGACATTTATAGAATGTCGATATGGTTGATGTTTTCGACATTAGTTATATATATATATATAGATCTCGACATTTATATTAAAGACCTTGATAATTGTATAAATATTTCGACATTGTGTTTTAATTAATAAATTTTTGGTATTTTAGAATTTTGCTATATCTAGGGTTTTCAATACTTTAGGGTTTATTTATTTTAGGAATTTTATTATTTTTAGGTTTTCATAAATTTTAGGGTTTTGATAATTTTAGTATTCTCAAAATTTATATGACTTAATAAATATATATTAATATGAAATTATTTAATATATTCAGAGGATCGATATATAGGGACTACACCGGACTTTTTATTTGACGCTAGCAGGAGGACAGGTAGGTGGATTATCCATCTACAATGCGTAAACACAGATGTGTATTATATGCTTTTATGTGATTTCGATGATTTTCGTGACTTATGTGATTTATGTGTTCTACGTGTTTTACATGAATTTCATGCGAGCTGTGTTTACATGTTATTACGATTATATGCATAACATATGCATATCACGACAGATTGAGAGATGATTTCCACCGTATTGAGACGGTGATCACTCGACATATTGAAAAGTAGGGTAGATCGAGATGATTTTTGATTTTGTTTGAGGTTGGGCTCACATGGCACCTGAGATTGGCGGGAGACAGACGTGAACGATCTGTCTACTTGGATGTGGTCGATCTGAGGTGCAAAACCGCCTGAGGATACTGGTATATTTACCCATGGTACTGATACGGGTCTGACCGCCCATAATACGGGTGTGATCACCCAGGGGATACGGGTGTTTGGCACCCATGACGTTGGATACGGTTGGAGCTTCGTGACCACCCATGATATTTATTATATATATGTATATTGGTGCCGAGCCTGACCAGGGCCCTATGTTATGTATGTGAGATATGATGTGAGAAAAGAAAGAGTGTGCATTGGCATGAGAGATATTGGGATTGGGATAGAGTGCGCACGTGCATACATGCATTTTATTCACCTACTGGGCAAATCGCTCAGTGTTTACGTATTGTAGGTACTGAGTCTGACGCGGACACGCGTCAAGACTGAGGCGGCTGGTGGCGGTGCTCCACGGACTTTTGAGGGCGGGGCGGTACATGGATGAAGACCTATGGAGCGGCTTAAGGACTTTTGTTCTTTTTGACATTTTGGGGCTTTGGCCCGCGTACAGAGATAACGATGTAGACTGACTTTTATATTAGTGTATATTATTTTAGGAAAAAGTTTCAATTAGATGGGCCTTCTGCGGCTTACGCTGCGGAAATCCGCCAATAATCTTAATTAGAAAAGTAGGGTCGTCACAGTTGCAAGTTAAGAAGTCAATAAAGAAACTTAAGTTGAAAAAAAAAAATAATAATAATAATAAAATAAAAATATAATAATAATAATAACAAATAATAAAAATAATAATAGTATGAATTTAATAATTCCAGAACATTTCGAAACTTACTAAATAAATTAATGAACTTTGTATAAATCATAATCAATGAAATTGGGCCATATTTACTTAGTTTACGCTTCCAAATAAAGCCCAAATACTATAAGGATAACTTATAGTTTTCTTAATCATAAGGGAATGTAACGTCATCCTAATGTCCCATCATCACAACTATCGAAACCTAGTGTTGTAATTATCCCAACATATAACAACTATTAAAGAGAAAACAAAACCTTGATAACAAGAAAACCGAAAGAGAGAGAGAGCATTAGGAAGGGACAGAGAACGAAAATAAGAACCAAGGAAAGTGAAAAAGAATTCCAACAAACAGAAAGACTTTGCACAATTCAAAGAATTGAAATAAAGAAGGTAAAACTCTTGTCATTATAACTTTAGTATACTTAATGTGTTTTCTTTATGTTTTCTTAACTCGGCTGAACAGATGTTAATTTGGAAAGGTTCTTAACATGTTAGATATAAGTAAGATCATGGGTCCTCCAGCTTTTATTCGTGATTGTTCTCGTGAGAGCTTTACGATTTCCGAGCTTGAGTGATGAATATAATACGGAACTTCCAAGGTTAACATGATAGGAAAACCCTAGTTGCTGGGAATTTATTAATGATCACGTGAGTAGGAAGAAGCTGGAGTGTTAATAATTTTAGTATATGAAACATTAAGGAAGATTTGGAGCTTAACGTTTTCTGGAATTAGTATGATTTTAGCAAAGATATCGAGCTATATATTACAAAGATGTCGAGATAAACTAAAGAAGGAACTCGAGATGTATCTGTTAGAAAGATTTCGTTAGGTGTAATCAATGTTTTAAAAAGCGTATAGCGTAGTGTGTCGCGTTTTAGTGCTAGTAGCGCGCAGCGTAAATTGCGTAGCGCATTGCGTGAGTATTTCGGGCAATCTATATATAATGTAACAAATTATATATAATATATATAATATATAAATATGCTACGTTCGGTTATTTTTTATGTCATTATTGTAGTTATGAGACTAAATAATCAATATTTTCTCAAAACATTTAATGAAATAAAACATACGGTACAATTAATTGATTAAAATAAAAAATTCAATATATATATGAATAATATATTTTAAACCACAACAAAAAATAAAAAAATAACATAAAATATTGTAGCACGCTATATGCGCAATTTGACACGCTATATGCGCAATTTGGCACGCTATTTACGCTATTTCTCAAAATATTCGCGCTATTCAGGACAAAACGCTATATTTTTACGCTTTAACGCGTTTTTCTGCAAAATTACACTATTTCGCGCTACGAAACGCGCTACACTACGCTATTTAAAACACTGGGTGTAATAGATAAATGTCGAGATATGTGAGTAGGAAATTTCAAAATATATAGATGATAGATTTCGAGACATATAAAATGAAGATTTCTAGATAATGTCGAGATACATACTAGAAAAGATTTCGATATGCTTATATAGATCTCGATATTAGTTATATAGTAAGATATCGATATGCTTGTATAAATCTCGACATTACTTATGCTTGTATAGATCTCGACATCATCAATCTCGACATCCTCCATGATATAATTCGATATTTACTAGACCTTGAGAGGTAAGGAATCTCGACAAGTGATAAGCAAGGTCTCGACATTTTGAGGATTTCGACATCATAGTTCTCGACATTGTCTTAAGGTTTCTACACTTAATAAATTTTCGGTATTTTAGAATTTTGCTATTTCTAAGGTTTCAATATTTTATGGTTTATTTATTTTTTTAAGAATTTCACTATCTTTAGGTTTTCATAAATTTTAGGGTTTTGATAATTTTAGCATTTTCGAAATACATATGACTTAGTAAATTTATTAATATGAAAATATTTATTATATTCAGAGGATCGATATATAGGGACTACACCGGACTTATTTGACAATAGCGGGAGGACAGGTAGGTGGATCATCCATCTACAATGCGTAAACACATATGTGATTTATGTGCTTTATGTGATTTGGTGATTTTCGTGGTTTACGTGTTTTACGTATTTTACGAACATTTCATGCGAACCATGTTTTTATGTACCATTATATATATGCATGGCACGTGCATATCACGTGAGGGCGATAGATGGTTTCCACCGTATTGAGATGGTGATGATTTGAGGTATTGTTAAGTGGGGTAGATTGAGATTATTATGACGACTTGTTAGGCTCACAGATTACCTGGCCGAGACAGACGTGATCGATCTGTCTACTCGGATGTGGTCGGTTCGAGGTGCAAAATGCCAGATGATTATATATATGTATGGATACGGGCTTTATCGCCCATGATTTATTGTGGAAGAGATGACCTGGTAGGTGGCAATTGACGTGATCGATCAGTGCACTACCGGCGTAGCTTACCGCTGATTACGGGTGGAAATCACGTGACCACCCATGATATTTATTGTGCGCGTGAGCCTAACCATGGGCCCCATATTGTTATGTATGATAGGAATGTGGGAAAAGAAAGAGTGTGCATGGCATGTGAGATATTGGGATTGGGATCGAGTGCACACTTGCATACATGCATTTTATTCACCTACTGGGCAAATTGCTCAGTGTTTACGTGTTGTAGGTACTGAGTCTGACGCCGATACGCGTCAAGACTGAGGCGGCTGGTGGCGGTGCTCCACGGACTTTTGAGGGCGGTGCGGTACATGGATGAAGACCTGTGGAGCGTCCGTAGGACTTTTGTTCCTTTGATAGTTTTGGGGCTTCAGCCCGTGTACAGAGATAACTATGTAGACGGATTTTTATATTAGTGTATATTATTTTAGAAAAAAGTTTTAATTAGACGGGCCTTCCGCGGCTTACGTTGCGGAAATCTGCCACTAATCCTAATTAGGAAAGTAGGGTCGCCACAGGTAATAAAAACTCCCATGGGGTCCACACGAAAGGTAAGTAAAGACAATGTTGGACAGAATGTTGACCCAACATTATATCGATCCATGATAGGCAGTTTGCTTTATCTTTCAGCGAGTAGACCCGTTATTATGTACAGCGTATGTGTTTGTGCTAGATATCAATCTGAGCTTAAAGTTTCCCATCTTAATGCTGTGAAGCGTATTCTTCGATATGTGAGTGGTTCGTGTAGCGTAGGGTTATGGTTCTCTAAAGATACTAATATGAGTCTAGGCTACAGCGATGCTGATTGGGCAGGTGACGAGGATGATCGCAAGAGCACAAGTGGCAGCTGTTTCTTCTTAGGTAACAGTTTAGTTGCATGGCACAGTAGGAAACAGAATTGTGTGTCTTTATCTACTGCTGAGTCTGAGTATGTTGCTGCAGGTAGTTGCTGTACGCAATTAATGTGGTTAAATAGCATGTTGTGTGACTATGGTTTAGAGTGCGGATCTGTTCTCATGTATTGTGATAACCTTAGTGCCTTCAACATATCTAAGAACCCTATCCAGCATTCACGCATAAAGCATATAGATATAAGGCATCATTTTCTGAGAGATATGGTAGAAAAAGAGTTAGTTCGCATTGAGCATATAGACATGAAACATCAGTTAGCTGACATTTTCACGAAAGCATTGGATTTTGAAAGGTTTTCGGACCTGAAAAAGTCCATATGTTTGCATCAGTCTGTCTGAATGTTGGTCCAACATTTGGATCAACATAGCATATGTCGAACTTGATGGATACTGTTTCGATGTGTGTTTTAATGTTCTCTCTGTTATTTTGTGAAATGATTTGACTCACCTAGAACGTTCCCTGAAATGATCCTCTTCCTTAAAAAAATTGCTCGTGATCCTTTTTCAAGATACAGGTTCAGGTAATAAGCTTCCCTAGGTACACGGCATTCGCGTGACGATGTACTCCTTGCGACAAAAATCCTAACCTTGATGATAAGGAACGCATAAGGGCTGTAGGTAATAAGTCTATAACTGAGGTAAGTAGGGCAGAAAATGAAAGGGAATTGAGTTTAGGGTGTTGAACGGAAAAGTCTGGAATTTTAGAGTAGAATGTTGAGTCATATGTTGGGGCAACATATGTGACTGTCAGTTTGATCATGCTATATTTTTGTGCTTTCGTTTATTTGCATTACTTTCTAGGTCAGCATCTGTTAGTCTTTTGTGTCTAGTTTAGATATCTCTCAGAATTGCATTAGAACTCGAAGAACAGCTCGTTACACTTGTCTCAAGTGATCCTCATTGTCGCCTAAACGGTTAGTCCCGCTCAATACTATGATGACTTTTGACTTGGTATTTTTGGTTGAATCATGATCTGATTTGCTCCTATATTTTTCATATGACCGATTCTTCCATATACTATATTTAGCTCCATGTTTACTTAGACAGGTTTGACCTAATTCGACCTCATCCTCAAACTGTCTAAATGCTCTGATACCTTGATTTATCCCTATTTACTGAGTGATCATTCTATTTGTGTCGTTGGATATTTCTCTCTTTTAGGTTCGACTTAAGATCTCATCACTTTCGCATATCCGATTTCATAGTTCGAACTTCACGCTGAAAATACTCTCTATTCTTGACTGTGTTTGATATAACCAAGGGTTAACCATTCTATCTTGCACTTCCATTTCTTGAATTTATCTTTGATTTCACTATGGCAAACTCATCTGTTTTTGAGTCCCAGAATGTTGGACTAGATGTTAGTCCCACATTTGTCTCAGCATCTGCAAGTTAGCTAACAGAGAAGTTCTCTGAGTTTTTTCTTTCTTCCCAAAAAGGGGGAGAAGGTTGTGCAGATAAAAAGGGGGAGATAAGGAAATTTAGGGGGAGAAGAATAAGGAGCCGAACAAACAGGGGGAGCTGACCAAGAAAGAGAAGCAGCCGAGAAAACATCAGAAGGAAACTCCATACTCCATTGAAAGTGAATTTCTGATTCGTTCTATTTTTGCATGCATGATTGATTTTTGTGTTTATGTGCATGCTATTTTGCTTCTCTGATATTTATTTTTGCATGACAGATTAATCTGATTTGCTTACATGTTTGCCTGCTTACTTGCCGAATATTTTTATTTTGCAGATTTGCCTAAGGATCTTTTCTTTTTGCATGCCTGACTTTATTGTTATTTTGTGCATGCTGATCTGGTTATTTCTGCTTGTGTGACTATGTGTTTGGAAACCTGCGTATGAACTATATTTATTTTGCAGATGTTTAACTTAAGACCTTGTTATGACTATGTACTATTTTCGTAGTACTTTGAATAGTTTAATCGCTATTCTGTTTGTGTCTACCCTAACCATCTTTTGATGTTTTGTGGTTGAGTAGAGTTTGCCTTCAGGGGAGTTTCACTATGTCTAACGTCTGCTTTGGTTTTGGGAAGAAAGATAAAAAGGGGGAGATTGTTGATGTTGATGTTGGGTGAACATTCTAGTCAACATCTGTTGGCCGAGAATGTCTCCAACTTCAGTTTTATCTTTCATGCCCAAAACTTGTTTAATCCGTGGCTTGGCTATTTTTAGTGTTTTGCAGGACTTAAATAAGGATTGGGAATTGATCAAACCGTGTGAAAAATGTGTGGAGCAATTAGGAGCGAAATAAGGAAGAAGCTTACTTAAAAGAGGATGCTTGGAGCTCAAGTCAAGACTAAATCATTAGGAGATATTCAAGGGATCTCCTACCAATTCAAACATGAGCCAAGGACTATAAATATGAGGAGATTTCGTGCTGCAACTCAGACCTTTGGACGAGAAAACTTTTGAGAGCTATGAGCGATAATGATCGAGTTTTGTTGGGAGAATTTGAGCGAGCCAAAGTGTCCTTTTAGCCTAGTATTTCTTTTGCAAAAGTCTTAGGACTTTGTAGGTTTGCAGAATCGTTAGATTTGTAGTTTTTCTGGATAGTTTAGATTCGTAGTTTTTCTAGGCTTGTTTTAATATCTACGGATAGTTATTTTGCCATTCATTGCTAGGAATTTCGCCTTGAGGCACGCATCAAGTTTTTATAATTTGCTGCACAGATTTACATCTCGTGTTCACCATCTCTCTTTACGAAGTTTGTTATATATTCCGCTGTGCGTTCTGTGCTGGCTTCAGTGTTGACCCAACATTTGTTCCAACATTTAGTCATCTATTTTTAGAACTTAGTAATTTACATCCATATCATATCGGGACCACTTCATATGACATAGTAAATTTAAGCAAAATGACAAAACTACCTCATGACACTTGTGATGCGGATGATGTTGTAGATGTGAAGTGAGAAAGGAGACATATAGCTTCCATGTATTCCAAAGAGAAGAAGCATTATTGTGTAGCGGAGGAAACAAACTAATAGGCAACAAACTGAGAATTAAAAGCTACAATCTTTAAGTTCGAAAAATGAGATATGAACATATGGATATTGAGGAATTTCTGCAAGCAAGTATAAATGAACGACCATGAAATGAACTACTCGGCCATTTCTGCAGCTCAAATAAATGTTAAGCTTCTGAAAAAAAATGAATTCCAAAGGCCAATGATGTTACAGTGCTAACACTGAATAACAAATTGTCAGTCTTTCTCTACCAAGTAACTCACCAAATATCAGTCTATGTCGATATCCTCGTCAATTTTCGAACCAAATTTGTCAGTTTGTCCAAAATGGGACTTGGAACACCTAGGCCTCGTTCTTCGGGCATTTTCTCTTGCTCACTCAGAGTTCTGAAATGACCAGACATGACCCCAACTATGCTACTCTATGAAGTACTTTGTTTTAGGGGACCCGGGCTTGGAACGTAGCTCGAGCGTCACAACTTTTTATTTGTTTCCTTCTGAAACAATGTGCTCAACTTGAACCCATTATCGATTCTAGAGGATAAAATATCAACTTTTGCCTCTCTGTCGAAGTCGGATACAAAAGCGTAGCAATATAATTTAAAAAATAAACGAATAAATGAACAGGTTCATCGACAACAAAAAAATTAATACTTGTTCAGCAAAACCATATATGGGACATTGAATCTATACAGATTTAATTGTCATATAACTCGCTTCAGCAAATCTTATATATAAATAGAAATGTAGGTTTCATGACAATGGGACACGTGTCCAACTTAAAAGAAAATTCAATTGATAAAAACGAAATTAAAGATAAACAAGTACACAGAATATTTAATTAACCAACGTTCAAGATTTCATCCATTAACCCACGTTTGATTCTCCACGCCCTGCCCCAACCGACGAAGGAGAGCCAAGGTATTTCTCAATGTTATGTTGATGTGCCCTTGGGAATGCCTACCTTTATTAGGGTTTTTGTTCGACGAAAAGATGGGGACAAGAAGGAAGCTTCAACGCTTCTGATCTCACTGCTGGTATGTGAATATAAAAAATTTCGAGTTTCAAGTGTATTTGATTAAAGTGTCGTAACATGGCTGGGATCTTTCCATAGACGAGACTGACGATGTTAAGAAGAGATGAAGTGCGCCCATAATTTTTGTCGTATCTTAGCAGGGGAAGTGTGATTCTCGCACCATGAGGTAAGCCTGCCATTTAATTTTATGTTGATTGTAATTGTATTTGTTGTTGGTTGGGTTTTGCATCACTTTCTTTGTGTGTATGTCGCTGTATGGAAGAACATGGTTAAAGAAATGGATCGATGGAGAGGATTGGGAAAAGGTAATAGAAGTTCTTGAGATCTTTGGGCGTCAATAGAACATTGAGAGGACATTTCGGTTCTCCAAAACGCGCAGAGATCTCCGCCTCGGCCTTATCCGCCACCAATATTGTCCCGAGCTTTGTTTCGTGAATTTTATTGTAATAATATGTTGCACAACATATACCATTAAGATCTGAAACTTGAAAATACACTGTTATATGGAATGGTGCATCACCGATCAAGATATGTGAGTTTGACTACTCCATTGTGCAGGCCTTTGGAGCAACTCTTGGAGATCAAGGTCAGCTGTAATATCCGTAAAAGTTAAATACGAGATTCTGATGTAATTAACTATGTAATTTTATGAAGTATAAGTCTCAAAAAAAAAAAAAAAAGAACTTATCGATTTAAGTTCTAGGAACGAAAATACAGACTTTAATAATTTCGAAGATAACTTCGAAATCTATAGTCAAAGAAACACCCAAGGATAATAAGAATTATATGACAAAACAATTTAAGTGGGCTACACCTACTATTCGAAAATTTAGGCCCAAATGTATCTAATTATGATAAGGAATGAGCTTACTTAAGCTCAAGGGAAAAGAACCGTCATCATACATCTTGTCTAATCGGTCACCATTACCAAAGTATTCATATATATCTCATAATAACGAAAATGATGAGGAGGGGAAAACCTTTGAGACCTTACTAACGAGAAAACTCAAAGAACAAATAGGGAATTCAACCCATAGTTGCTATAACAAGTTGGACATCAAACTTCGAGGTAAGGAAGGTTGAAATTTCATCACTAGTGTATATATTATTTTCTTATACTTGCTATACGATAAGGTGTGCGTTAATATTTCAAGTAATTAGGCATTTATTTGGGAAGATTGTGAATATATTAGATATAGTTTAGAGCTGGGATTCTTAAGTTTCAATCGACTTAACGGTGTACAAAGTTGTGATAAATTTCGGATAGGAGCTTTATGCGAGTTAGGATGATTTCTACGAAGGTTATGATGGCCTTCAAACGTTTTCAATATATATGTCAATACATAATTGCTTGCTAATCATAGAAAATCCGAAGTTGTCATATTTAGAAAACCCTAACCTTCGAAACCTAATATACTATAGTTATTGTCAATCTCATGGGATCTCCTTGGTAATCCTAGAATTTATATGAACGTTGGTATGCTTAGAAATTCTACAACCTAGGATTTCGAATGGGTATAATAAGATCTCGAGGTTTATAATAGAGAGGTTTCGATAAACTTTAGAGAAAGATTTCGAGATGTATCGATATTAGTTAGATCTCGACATTACTTATTAGGCTAAGTCTCGACATTGTATTAAATGATTCTCGACATTGTTAAGACTTTGACATTTAATGTCGACATTTTGCCTCCCAACAGAAGATATCGAAATGTGTGATAATAGTAGTGAAAACCTCGACATTTTTAAGTAAGAGCTCGACATTTTAACCAAAGATGTCTCGACATATGTATGATGAAGTTTCGACATTATATTGATAAGGTTTCGACATTTAATAAGCATAATCTCGATATTATATGTCTCGACATTTAATGAGCATAGTTTCGACATTTTTAAATATCGACATTTTATAGGTTTCGACATGTATCTCGACATTATAACTCGACATTAGTTTAAGGTCTCGACATTTTAATTTCGACATCCAAGTTCTCGTACTAATATGACCTCGGTATTACTTATTATGTTGTGTCTCGACATTTATAGTTAGAGGGTCTCGACATTTTACAAGCCTTCGACATTTCCAATGACTAGGTTCGATATTTACCTTTCTTGATAAGTAAAAGTTTCGACACTTAATAAATTTCGGTATTTTAGGATTTTACTATTTCTAGGGTTTTCAATATTTTAGGGTTTATTTAATTTTTAGGAATATCATTATTTTTAGGTTTTCATAAATTTTAGGGTTTTCTATAATTAGGGTTTGGGAACTTTAAAACTTATACAGTTTAACAAATATACTGATATAATAATATTTATTTATTCAGAGAATCGACTTATAGGGATTCCACCCGATTTCTTGACTGACGTTAGCGGGAGGACAGGTAGGTGGATTATCCATCTACAATACGTAAACACAATTATGTGTTTCATGTGATTATGTGGTTTACGTGACTTATGTGATTTACATGTTTTACGTGCGTTTTATATAAATCATGTTTTATGATATTTTTATATGAATGGCACGTGCATATCACGTTAGGGCGAGAGATGTTTATACCGTAGTGTGACGGTAATAATATGAGATATTGACGTACGGGGTAGAAAGAGATGCTTGTGATTGATGACTCTTAGAGGAGTCGAGGTTGGGCTCACTGGGCACCTGGCGGAGACAGACGTGATCGATCTGTCTACCCGGACGTGATCGATTCGGGGTGCTCCAACGCGCACTAACCAAGTGCTGGAAGGATGCTCCGTTAACATCGAGGGTAGAGATCTGAGCATCGACCTGATTGTGATCCCAATGAACGACTATGATGTTATCTTTGGATGGATTGGCTTTCGAGATACGGAGCCATCATAGATTGCAACAAGAAGGTCGTTGTTAGGATATTTAATTGATTGTGTCAATAGTTTAAGTCTTGGTATTAAATTAGTATTTATCTTTAGCTTGGGCTTTAGACTAGATTGTAATTAGTTAACATTTAATGATTGGGCCTTAATATACCTAGGGTTAATGTGGTATATAAGGTATTACCAACTCACATTTGAAGTAATCAAGATCAAAGGCTTATCCAACTATTTCACACACTACACACACTCAAAGGTGAGAACACTCCCTTATCATTCCATTAAAGCCTCTTTTGATTCCTTGTTTGGTGCATTCGGGACCAACAAGTGGTATCAGAGCAACGTGGATCGATCTGCATTGATTTGAATCCAGTTTCGTTCGATTCCAAGAAAGATCAAAGGTGTTTTTGGCAAAAAATTAGTTTCGGCATTTCAAGCTTGTTTTGGGGTTTTGATGCTTCGTTTTTGTGTTTTAAAACCTTCCCCCAGATCGAGTATATGCCTAAAATGTTTTTAGAACACTTTTGAATCAGTTTTAACGAGTTTTGAGCAAGATTGAAGCAAAAACTTTTCAGAAAAAGGACATCTCGGCCATTCTCTGTTTTTGGTCGATTTGACCTAATTTTTGGTGTTTTTTAGCTCACAAATCGGTCGATTATGTGTTTAGGGAAGAATTTCTGAAGTTTAGGATCAAGTTTGAGCGATTTTGGTTGAGATCTGAGTGAAAACGGACGATTCTCTAGCAAGAACCGCGTGAAGCAATGGAACAGTACTAACGTGTTCTTGACCGCGAAATTGTGTGCTTGATCGTTCAAGTCCGCGAAATTTCCATGCCCGCTAAACTTTCTGAATCGTTCAAATTCGCGAAACTTTCTGAGTCGTTCAAATCCGCGAAACTTTCTGAATCCTTCAAATCCGCGAAAGTTTCATTTCCACGAATTTAAATCCGAGAATTTTTTTAAGCCGCGAAAATTTTACATTCACTGAATTTTTTCGCAACTGCCTACCTTAAGAATCCGAGAAATTTTAAACCGCGAAACTTTCCCTTATACTGAATTTTTTCGCAACTACCTATCTTCAAGATCCGAGAATTTTTAGCCGCGAAACTTTCACTTATACAACATTTTTTCGCATCTGTTTACTTTCATAATCCGAGAAATTCCATATCCAAGAAAGCTTAATCCAAGAATCTCTTGTGACCGCGAAAATTTCCTCAACGTGCGAAAGTTTTTATAACTGCGAAAACTCTCTTGCAAAGCTCTAAAATTCTCATCGTGCGAAAGTTTTATAACTTGCGAAAATTCTCTTGCGAAGCTTAAAAAATCTTAACTTGCGAAATTCTTCAACTTGCGAATTTTTCTAACGTGTTAAATTCTTCTAGGGTTAAAATTTTCTCGGGGTGAACTTTCTCAAACCTACTTAAGATTTGATCCTTACACTTTAGTACTATCACCCTAGGCCACTTTTGTCATAAATTATTTTTTTCTCGCTCAAATCTCGCATTTAAATCTCTAGAACTTCTCCTAATTTCAAGATATATTTCTCTTCCCTACATTATCGACCATCACACACGCTCACTTAGTTCTAAGAAATTCCTTAAACAATTTTATTCTCAAAACTCTACTCTTTAAACTCGTATTTCTCTTATCGTTCGTTACTAACTCTCTCATCTATACAAGATTAAAACCACGGACGATTCGACTGCACCAACCATGTCTACCACGAATGACATCTCCACAGTGGGCTCCGACACCAGGCCTCCGATGCTGCGACAAGGCGACTACAGCATATGGACAAACCGTTCCTCACGTTCATCAGGAACAAAGGCGCACCACTCTCTCAATATCTTCTGGACTCCATCTTCAACGGTCCAGCACAGTTCTGGACAATCATCCCTGCACAGCCAAACGCAAACCCACCCATGGATGAACGACGCACTCCAAGAGGTCCCATCAATGAGGATGAACTGGCTCGCGAACAGGCCGACGAGACTGCCAAAGGATACCTCTTCCAGGCTATGGGCAACGAAGTCTATGCTCACATCGAGTGCTGCACAACCGCTAAAGAAATATGGGATGAACTCGTAGAAATCATGGCAGGCACAACTGAAAGTGCTCAAGGAAGGAAATCAGCATGTCTCTCACAGTATGAACACTTCCAAGCCTACGAAGGAGAGGAGCTGCGTGACACATACCTCAGATACCTGAAGGTCATCAATGAACTCAAGAAAGCCAGGATCTCGAGGGACAAATTCGACATCAACAACCGCTTTCTTGGAAGCCTCAAACCACAATGGGGCAATGCAATCGTGATGATGATTCAGAGTAAGGACCTCTCCAACACTTCCATCCATGCTCTTTATGACAGTCTGTCTGCCTATGCTCCATATGTGCAACCTCAGTCCACCAACACTCGAGTCGACCCACTGGCCCTCCTCTCGAACAAAACCAATGATCGATCTTCCACCACTAAGACCAAACAGAACAAAGGGAAGCTACCAGCTGTTGTATCTGACACCTCTTCAGAATCCGAAGCTGATACAGAATCAGACGAAGATGTTCGTGATATACGCAAGCAACTGGCAATGCTCACTAAGTTGGTCTCAAAGAAGATCGGGAAAAATCCTCATCCTCTTCCAATCGCCAAAGAACCTATAGCGGCATCAAAAAGACCACTCCCACAGAGGAAGCCAAGCCAACAAAGAAAGAAGAGGACTCCGCACCTCAAAAGTCCGTGAAGTGCTTTAGGTGTGGAAAAATGGGGCACTTTGCCAAAGAATGCCACGCCCCACGCGTGAAGGACTCCGGCTACTACGACCGTAAGGCCAGATTGACCCGCAATGTGGAAAGTGGGAAAGCTCTACTCACCGAAGAAGCAGAATGGGTGAATGACACTTCAGAAGACGAGGAGCCTAAGGATGAAGATTGCTGCATGGCAAGGCTGGTCGAACATGACGAGGACGAGGAGATGGGTCACACCGGTGAAAACACAGCTAATACTCCTACCAACGCTGCGTCTGAGGTACGAATCTCACACCTAGATGATGTGTTTACTCACCGACACGCCATTAAGAAACCCACCATAGACGCTAGGGATTTGATGAACTTAAGCTAAAATTTGAAAACAACTATGCCTTACTTAGTCTAAAAGTAGAAGAACTTGCCTGTGCAAACGAACGTCTAATGGCCTCTGAAGCTTTAGTCAAACGTCTGCAAAGCAAGAACAAACAAAGTGAGACTAAGGTTAAGGAAACTACACTGGCTATTAGTTCATGTGAAACTTCTCGCCTCCTGACGGCCTCCCAATATGAACTACTTACGAAGGAAAGAGTTAGGCTATACCGCAAGGTGAAAGAGCTTGAAGAGCAACTTCACCTCAGAAACGAAAACTCACGCATCCTATGCCTATTGAACCAACCAGCGGAACAGAATTCTACGACGCACGGGGGGGATCGGACTGTCTAGCAATTGCAATCCAACACCGCTAGCAGTTAAAAGATATAACATGTGCAACACTGCATTCTTGCAAACAAGAAATGGTGCTCCCCCGCAGCTTAAGCCATTTGTGAGATCATCCTCCGCTGCCATCTCAGAAGAAACAAGAGAACAAAACATCCATTGCGCAGAAATCGCGCTTGACTACACAGTGTTGAACAATAGAGATAAGACTGAGGTATCCTCACTCTCGGAGGATGTCGAAACCTTACTCCAAAACAAAGAACAGAAGATGCTTTTCAAGATGTGCTCTCTCGCACTTACATCCCAAAGAAACTACTACTCATAGCAGAACTAGAACGACAACTAGAAGTAGAAAGGAAGGCCTTTGCAAAAGAGCGAGATGAAGCTGCTTAGCAAAATCTACACACTAGAAAAATTTCCCAATACGAACTATCCCTCCACATCGAGTCAAGTACCCGATTCTCAAACATGTAAATGTAAGAGGACGGCGAAAATGACTCCTGAAGCTGACATATGTTCTAACACTAACTCTAGTATTCTTATGGATACAGGGAATGTGAGTTCGATGTCTCTGGAAGGCAGCTCGTATCAGGCAAAGGCGAACCCACTCTTCGATGACAAGAAGAAAAACCATCCTATATTCATCCTTCCTCTCTATGTACTGAATCTCAATATCCTAAGGGCGTAGACAATTATGTTGCTAAAACTTATCCTTCCTTTACCAAACTTATGTCTATGTGCTGCTGCAATGATTTTGTTCTCCCACGATTTCATGAATATGAAACTCATGAACACGCAACACTCCGACCTCGCAAGCGAACCTTCTCTACGACGTCTTTGAATTCTCCCATCTCGCCAAAACCCAAGGTCAAGCGAAAACGCATCTCGTCGTCAAACGCAAACTCACCTACTACTCGCAAGCCAAAGGCTACCAAAACCGGAGCACGAAAACAACAACCACGTTACCCACGTCAATTCATGTATAAGGCGCCATACATGCAAGCACGAATTAGGAAAATATGGGTTAGAAAAACCATAATTCCGCCTAATCAAACAAACGACAAAGGGAAAGCTAAATTAGAATCAACACAATCTGATTTAGAAACCACATTTCCCATTAAGCGCATAAAACTTTACTTGTTTCACAAGAATGCCCCGTCAGTAAACGGGGGACCCAACATCTGCTAATGATTGCAGGTCTGTCATGTGTGGTATCTAGACTCGGGTTGCTCCACACACATGACGGGGAACAAGGAGCTGCTGAGCAACTTCTCCGAGCGCTATCTCGGAAGGGTCTCCTTTGGAAACAGTCAAATGGCGCCAATTCTTGGAACTGGTGATCTCGTCCATGACAAACTGACGATCAAGGGCATCTCTTACGTTGAGGGCTTGAGCTACAATCTCTTCAGCATTGGTCGTTTCTGCGACAAAGGATACAGGTTCTCTTCGAATCTGACATCTGCAGCATTATAGATGCCTCGGGACTACAACTTCTTTCTGGAACGCGCTCGTCTCACCTCTACGTACTCAATCTCACGACTTCTCGACCAGTATGCCTTCTCTCTCGGGCTGCACCCAAGCTGAATGATCTATGGCACCGACGTCTTTCACATATCAATTTCAAGACTATCAACAACTACGTCAAGATAAACTCGTCAACGGTCTACCTCAACTAACATATCATAAGAACATCTCTGCTCTGCCTGTGAATTGGGGAAGATGAAGCGATCGTCTCACATATCCAAGGAAACACCATCCTCTAAGCTAATCCTCGAGCTCTTACATATGGATCTATGTGGCCCAATGCCTACGGCCACGCTCGGTGGAAGACGATATATTCTTGTGATTGTCGACGATTTTTCACGCTACACGTGGACGAAACTCATTCGTACAAAGGATGAAGTTCCTGATATAATCATCGAGTTTGTTGTTACGTCCCAAACTCTTCATCAACAGAAGGTTCGGATTATCAGAACGGATAACGGAACTGAGTTTAAGAACAAGAAACTCAGTGATTTCTATGCCACTCAGGGCATCACTCAGCAGTTCTCAGCTGTGAAGACACCGGAACAGAATGGTGTCGTTGAGCGTAAGAACAGGACACTTGTTGAAGCAGCCAGGACTCTTCTCATACAATCCAGACTTCCTCATTCTCTTTGGGGCGAGGCTATTCAAACGGCCTGCTACACACAGAACCGGGCTTCCATCCACAAGAGATTCAACCGCACCCCATACGAGATGCTGAATAACCGTCGTATTCCCGATATATCCTATCTAAGGGCCTTCGGTTGCCGATGTTTTGTGGCCAATGATCGTCAACATCTTGGGAAGCTTGATCCAAAAGCTCTTGAAGGCATCTTTGTTGGATACTCACTAAACTCGAAGGCATACAGAGTCTATCTTAAAGAGAAACGATCTGTCATTGAAAGCACAAATGTCACATTTGACGAAAGCGAAGGCGACCTCCTGGCTTCTGCTCATATCAGTCCAGAACCAGGACTTCTTCAGTCGTTGACGAAAGGTCAACCTTCAACGGCGGGAACTTCCTCATCTGAGGCAATTCTGGTGAACTGGATCTCGATCTGCTCTTCGAGTACTTCTATCCAGTCCCCAAGACTCCCGTCGCCCCCACTCAACTTACCGCTGCACCCACTCCACCAACACCACCAGCTATCGGCAATAATGTCGTCCCGCCAAACTTGGATAATCTCAACCTCAACGAAGACGACATTTTACCCAACCTGGGAACATTGCTGATTCTGATGCTGAACCCTCTCAATCTACCACGGTTGAGGTCTCTTCTTCGGACACCGAACCCCAATCTAACGAGCCTCCAATAGATGCTACCACGGTTGAGATCTCTTCTTCGGACACCGGACCCCAATCTAATGAGTCTCCAATAGATGCAAATGCGGCCAGCTCCTCACAGACAAATGTACCACTTTGGGCTCGCTCTCATCCTACAGACCAGATTATTGGGGATCCCACATCCGGTGTTTCGACACGTTCGGCTACGATGAATGAAAGTCTATTTGCTTGCTATCTCAGTCAAGTCGAACCATCACGAGTAGCTGAAGCTCTCAACGATCCCGATTGGCTGATTGCAATGCAGGAGGAAATAAATCAGTTTGAACGCTTACAAGTTTGGGAACTCGTACCACGACCTCGCAATAGATCCATTATCGGCACAAAATGGATTTTCAAAAACAAAAAGGATGAAGACGGTGTTGTTATTCGCAATAAAGCAAGACTTGTGGCTAAGGGGTACAACCAACAAGAAGGCATCGACTACGATGAAACTTTTGCCCCTGTCGCCAGGATCGAAGCAATACGAATGTTTCTTGCATTTGCTGCTCACAAGAACTTTAAAGTCTACCAAATGGACGTGAAGACTGCATTTCTGAATGGATTTCTCAAAGAAGAAGTGTACGTCGATCAACCTGAAGGGTTCTTGAGCGAAGAGTTTCCTCATCACGTTTATCGACTCTACAAGGCTCTCTACGGACTAAAACAGGCTCCCCGAGCTTGGTATGACGTCCTTTCAGACTTCCTTGTCCAGTCTGGATTCAAGAAAGGATCTCTGGATACAACCCTCTTCACAAGCGGAGTGGCCCGGACATAATGATTGTACAGATTTATGTCGACGACATCATTTTCGGATCGACTAAACCACAACTGTGTGAAGAGTTCGCAGAATTGATGAAAGAGAAATTCGAAATGAGTATGATGGGTGAGCTGAACTTCTTTCTTGGTCTTCAAGTAAAGCAACTTCCCAACGGAATCTTCATCAATCAGTCCAAATACATCCATGACATCCTCGAGAAATATGGAATGAAGGATGCCAAGACTGCTGCTACACTATGTCACCCTCTGGCCGACCCGACGCGGACCCATCTGGTGTTCCCGTTGACCAAACCGTTTATCGAGGGATAATAGGATCTCTTCTGTACCTTACTGCTAGTCGACCGGATATCGTCCTCTCGACAGGAATCTGCGCTCGTTTTCAGGCCACACCAAAGGAATCCCATCTCACTGCTGTCAAAAGGATTCTCCGCTATCTCAAGGGAACACCCAATCTGGGTTTGTGGTACCCCACTCTATCGGACTTCAAATTGGTTGGATTCTCTGACTCGGATTATGCAGGATACAAGATGGACCGAAAAAGTACCTCTGGAGCTGCACACTTCTTGGGCGGTAAACTCGTAAGTTGGTCGTCTCGAAAACAAAACTGTGTCTCAACTTCGTCGACGGAGGCAGAATATGTCACCGCCGCTAGTTGCTGTTCACAACTTTTGTGGATGAGAACCCAACTACGAGATTTTAATCTTCACGTTGATAAAATTCCCATTTATTGTGACTCAAAAAGTGCCATCGCGATGACGAGTAATCCTGTACATCACTCAAGAACAAAACACATAGATATTCGTCATCACTTCATCAAAGAACATGTCGAGCAAGGCACGATTGAATTGCACTACATCACAACTGAAGATCAACTGGCCGACATTTTCACAAAACCGTTGGATGTCAAACGATTCCAACACCTAGTGACTATGTTGGGTATGTTGAATATTCAGTTGTGATCAATCGACCCTACATGAACTTTGATAAAGTGTACATATTTCATTTTCACTTCACTTCATTTTCTATGTGTCTTCTGGATTATGTCTGTTGAGGGGGAGTTTTAGATTAAGGGGGAGCGTCTGATATTTCATTTATTTAAAACGGGAATGTTTCGATTAAGGGGGAGCGTCTGATATTTCATTATTTAAAACGGGAAGTTTTACGATTAAGGGGGAGTTTTCCTTATTTTCATTATCCAAAGTCTGAAATTTTGGGCTGAATTTTAAAGTCTGGTCAAACTGAGTCAAAATCGGACTGATCAAAACATTTTGGGCTGAATTTCAAATTTTCTGGTCAAAAGGGTCAAAATTGGGTCCAAGTCCGCGAAATTCAGCTAAGTTGAATTTTTGACCAAGCCCGCGAAATTTCGGCCCATTTACTCAAAAATTTCGCATGTACAGTGTCTACAATCGTAAAACCCCAAAACCCTTAACATTTTTCACTATCCTAAAAATCCCGAGAAAATTCAAAAATTCGCAACCCCTCTTTCAAAAATTCGCAACTCCCCGCATCGTCGTCATCATCAAAATCTGCATTCAAACTTCGTTTCCTGCTAACTCCATCATCACAAATCAGTTTTTCGGTATGAATACATCTTAAATAACCCAATTTCTGTTCGATCTTACCCTATTTTGCCCGTTTTGATTAAATCTGCTTGGTTAGGGTTAAAACTTTCTCGGCTCTGAATCGAACGAATGTTAGGTTTTAATGTTTAAATCCACCAAATATGATTTCCCATCCTATTACGAGTCGATTGAGTCCAAATTATTGCATTTTAGTTAAGATTTGAGTAGGTCTAAGGCAAAAATTGATTGCGCTATCTCGCACTTTTTCAACTATGTTCTTCACCGCGAAAAATTCTCAGAAAACTTGCTTTAATCGTTAAATTTCGCTGCTACAGTGAGTATAGGCCCCCGCGAAACTTTTATTTCACCGAGAAAAATTCTCAGAAACATTCTCTGAAAAAATTGATTAATAGTTAAATATCGCTGCTACAGTTAGATAGGCCCCGCGAAACTTTTATTTTACCCGAGAAAATTTTTGCACTACAGTGAGTGAGGTCTCGCGAAATTTTATCTGAGAAGAAAGTTCATACAAGAATTTACATATGTTACAATTCGCTGCTACAGCACGTGAAGTCCCGCGAAAATTTCATATACTTTCACTTATAATCCAGATTTTCGCATATTCACTTTTCTCGCATCTACAGTGAACAAAAATTTCAATCCGCGAAACTTCCATTTAACCTGCGAAAGTTTTTCCTTATATGCTAGACGCATGCGAAAATTCACTCTGAATAAGAAAACACATCAACGTGCGAATTTTCATTATATGCTAAGTGCGAATTCCTTGAAACATGAGAAAATTTCTTAACGTGCGAAATTTGTGGCTGAGTGCGAAATTTCTTGAAACATGAGAAAATTCCTTGAAACAAAGATAAGTAAGTGCGAATTTTCTCATTGCATACGAAAATTTTGACAACGTGCGAGATTTCTTAACTTACGAAAATTTTCCATACTTGCTAAATTTTACAAAAAATGGAAATTTTCTTGACTTATCTATGTGTTACACTTAGTGTCGAAACTCGCCATCACATGACAAATTTCAAATCTAACAACTATGTCAAAGGGACCCTAAATAAGCTTAAATGTGAAATTTTCTTATATATAATCTTGGGCAATTCTATGTCTATTTTTATCATTTTCGTGACTTAGTCAGTACTAATCTTATTACGATTTCTATCAAGCACAGATATGACTGAAAGGATCAAAGCACGATGAAGCTCTTGAGGCGGCGGGCACTCCAAAGGGACATTGCTCGCATCGAACTCCACGCGCGTACCTATGTCCCACCACCCGAGGAGATCTTTCCACTAAGTCAATGGGCGGCCCTGATTCCCAACAACTATATGGTGGACTGGACAGTTTTCGGTGCGATGCCCCCGTTATTATAGAAATTCTCAAAGGGCACCCACTTCGCCACGCCCTCACTCATGGCGAACAGAAGCACAGGTGTACCTTCAACAATTCTGGCATACGTGCAGATAGCTGGACCACTACGCCTTGCCAAGAACTTATCCGCCCATATCGATCAAGAAACGGTGGTCCTCACTCCAAAATACTCCAAGATGTTCTTCAACTCCCGGTCTACTCACCCTACGATCCACCACCAACACACGACCAACTCATTGAAGACATCGACAGACTGGGCTATCAACCAGACACCAAGAAGAAGAAAGGCCCACTTGTCCTCAGTGAAGTCACCACCCGCAATCTACCACAACCCTGGCGGACACTGTACCTGCTGGTGAACAAGTGTATGTCAGGAAAGCATGCTGGTCAGGACCGCGGAAACATTCAAATCCTCACAATCATGACCGACATCGCTCACAACCGCAAGTACAACTACGCCGACATCATCTGGGTGGACCTAGTCTCGATGATCCAGCGACGCGACCGGGAAGTCGCCAAGGGAGTCACGAACCGCTTCGTCCCATACATGCGATGGCTCCCAGCTCTGATCAAGCACTTCCGCCTGCACTCAACCAACATCCGCATCCGTCCGGCAGCGGAACACTTTCAAATCCCAACTGTCGAGAAGTTCGCCAAGAAGAACACACCGGGAAGGATCGACACGCAATGGTGATTCCGGACGACGTGCTCGCCTACGCCGACCCAACCAACCCGCACGTACAAGAATACCGTGCCTCAACCGCCTCCTTCCGTGAAACCCGCGACCTCTCTCCACTGTCCCTACGGAGCAGATCAACCCACTGCTCCAACCCCGGGACTAGCCAAAACCCCACCACCACCTCCAAAAAGTCCTCGAGTCGCGCCGCATCCTCTTCCACACGCGCTCGAAAAAAAACGGTGCGAGAGGATGACGTAAGCCGCCCCACGGAGCGCCGATCGAAACAAAAGCACGATCGACCTCCTCCGTCACAGATAAGCCGAGCCGAACCAATAGGTACAGGAGGTGATGTGTTCACCTCCCGAGTAGAAGTCGTGGCATCTGGCTCAACCACGCAAAAACACCCCACCAACCCACTTATCTTCCTCTCTACAGGAAGATATTTCATTCCACGAGGAACCACGTATACCATCGACATCCCACTTGGAGATAGTCGATGTTTGAAACAAGCAGTCCCTCGCCTCAGACTGCATCCTCTTCATGCACCTCGAGTCTAGTGCCCTCACTCCCCATAGTTTCATCCGTTTCTAGGACACATACACCTTCCACTGCACCACAGAGTCTTCGTGACTCTGTCAGAACGCTCGGTAATGTCTCTGTGACTGAGAGCGGAAGACCTAGCACGGCCAACATCACAACAACCGTGAGCCTAGGCCATCATACGATTGAGTCTGTCTCATCGGTGATGCCAACGGAAGTCTGAGTGACCCCATCTTTCCCCGACCTGTGCAAACGGGCGGCCCGATCGGCGATCTTCTCCGACTCGGTGACAGTTGGACATCTTCGTGATTCCAACTTGTTAGATTTACCCGCTTCATCACCGAGACCGCGCTAGAGTCACGTCTTCAAGAGTTTGCAAAGACTCTTGAGGCGTCGATTCTCGACAAAGTTTACGCGCGTCTCGATGCGTCCACCGCCGACAAAGGAAAAGGTGTGGCCCCGGAGACGCCACCACCAACTCAAGATGTGGACGCTGAAGCCATTCTCTCTGCCATTTCCGCGAAGGAGCTCTTCTACCTCCTCCGAGCAAGATTCGAGTCGATGACGGAACTCGACGAGAGAGGAACGGCAGATGAAGAGAATGATGACTCAGCCCTTGACTTGCCGCGCTCAGGGCGAGGTCCAGCGGGATCAGGCGCGACGATCAAGACGATGATCAAGATCGCCGCGAGGGGAGAATAGGCCGCAAGCCTCACAACCTCAAGGGCCCATACAAACGACGCCTCCCTTCCTCTGCACCTGAAACAACGCCCGCCGTAACAGAAACCTCACACCCCACTAGCCATAAATCCCACCCTATCAACCCCGAGTCACCAGCCCTCACCTCCACCTACTACCGTCTCCAAAACTCTAAACGTCACATCGGCGTTAGAGACCACCCCCACACCGTCTCACCCACAGTCTCGAACCTCTAACTATCACACGATGTTAGAGGTCACCACCACATCTACACCACTCGACACCCAAATCATCCTTGCCAAAACCATCACCACAACTGAACCACCAGAATCTCCACCACAACCATCCCCACAATCCACAGACTCTCCGACACAACACCTCGCCACCACACAGCGACACTCCTCTCGACACCGACCCCAACATAGCTCCCGAGGACGTCTACTGCGCACAGAACGAGATAGAAGCCTACATCTTCAACGATGAATGGCTGTACACACCCGTCGATGCAGTAGCAGCCAGGAAGCTGGTGGAAAACGCTCGACGTCTGCTGATGCAAGCCTCACTAACGCTGATCAACACAGCAGACAACGAGGACGGAGAGGAGTACGACGCTGAACCGGCCGAGCTTGAGGACATCCTGCAATTCCAAGCGCAGCAAACTGAGGCCCCTGCTGCTCAAACGGATGTACCCACGGTGAATATACCGGAAGCACCGTGGGAAAACAAAAAGATCACCGCACCGTTCCAAGAAGAGATCAGGAAGAGGATCTGGCGACGCAAGGAGCAGATCATCACCACCTTCGACGAGTATGAGCTGATGAACATCCAAAGTTGGAGCGAGAGAAAGAAAGCAGCAACTATCGATGGAGCCTTCTGTGCCACAAAAGCTCAAATAGGACGCTATCCGATGAGGAAAACATCGCTCAGGAAATGAGTCGGGCCCCCATCTGCAAAGTCACTGACCTTCGCCAAGAGTCCAAAGGACCTGTCCATTACCCAGTATTCACGGTAATGAGACAGGATGAGAGCTACTGTGAAGTCAGTGAGGCGGACTTCAAGTTTCTGCGCCTGGGCGACCTGTACAGCATGCTAGAATCCATGAAGCAGTTCAGACTCCTCCTCAGAAGTTCTGGACACCTCGTACGTGCTGAACCGGTCACCATGGGATATGGGCTATCAAACGCCACATGCTCCGACATGTCAGATTCTTCGCCACCCACGATCTGCAGATGGCGGTGGAGCACAATCTGAAGAAGGTAAATCTGACTCGCCCATTTCAAGAATGCGGACGACTACCGAGAAGGCGAGTGATCGACGGAGACGATCGGCGGTCGTCTACTCGAACTATAAGGGAAAGATGAGGATGCTGCGCTGCTTGAAGTGGCAAAGTTCTCGGATGGAACGCTCACCATCATCCAAGACAACACTAATGAAGATCTGCCGCATACTTTCAGAAGAAGATCCTCTATGCCGATCCAAGTTCGCGAAGCTCATTGACGCTATAGCAATCGATTGGTACTTCGAAGGAACATCCGCGCCTTCGAGTTCAGCTAGGGGCTTCGCGACACACTCACACGCTAATCCACCACCGCTACGCTCAAGATCCAAGGACTCCCAACAATGACACAAAAGGGGGAGATTGTTAGGATATTTAATT
>JAPQWV010003275.1:0-43507 GCA_027422505.1 Craterostigma plantagineum
CTTGGAAAACAAGTGAAGACTGAGCACCCAAGCTGACCAAGTCGAGCTGCAACTGTCACTAACTATCCAAATACACTTAGTGGACGTTAGTGGACGTTGTGGAGGTTGCCAAGTCGTTGGACAAGTCTTGTACGAGTCGAAGCCGTATATAAGTCGATAGACTTAACCATTTGAGGGAGACTTTGAAGAACGAACACGGAGCGAAAGTGAGAGCATCTCTGAGCGAGAGTATTCCTTGAAAGAGTTTTCTTTTTAGTCTAGCTGTTGCTGAATTCTTTATTGATTCGTAGGTTTTTGCTAGACTAGTTTTTAACTATCTTTTCTTGATAGTTTGTAATCCATCTTTCTAGTGGATTTTTTACCCCTTGGGGCTCGCAGCAAGTTTTTTGACTTGCTGCACAAAAACATCGTGTGTGTTCATTTCATTTCGTCGCTAAGTTCTTACTATTCCGCTGTGCTTTAAAAGTGAGAGTGAGTGTTAACCCACATCACGTCCAACATCAGTATATAACTTAGTGATTTTTATCCATTGTGTACGGAACCCCCCCATCAAAGTGGTATCAGAGCCAACGCTTGACGATACTAAGCGCTTAACATCCTCCACAATGGATATTACCAGTTCTAATAATATCGGCAAAGTCCCTGTTCTTGACGGCACCAACTACGCATATTGGAAGGTCTGAGTTCGTCAGTGCATCAAGTCAATTGACGTGCGAGCATGTGAAACAGTACTTCACGGGTATACCACTCCTAGAATAGAACCTGATTGCAGATGGACGGTAGCCGGGCGAAGCCTTGCGGAGTTCAATGACAAGGCACTCAACGCCATCTTCTCTACGTGGATATCTTTATGTTTAAGATTATCCAGAATTGTACAACGGCTTAAAATGCATGGATCTGCTTGAGAGGTACTGTGAAGGTGACACAACGGTGCGTGAAACCAAACTACGCTTGCTCCTCATCAATTCGAGAACATCAGAATGAAGGAAGACGAGGACATCACGACGTATTTTTGAAAGCTCTTGACCATTTCCAGCGAGTGTGCCAGCCTAGGAGATCCTCTGTCGAACAAGGTATTAAATTTTAAAGCTATTCGTACACTAACTGAAAAATTCAATGTGAAGGTTTCAGCGATTGAGGAATCACACAACCTAGCCACCATGGACTTCAACGTCTTGATGAACATTTTGAAGAATTTTGAAACCAATCTTGAAGTCCAAAAGAGGGCCGCACGTGGTAAGAGTCTCGCACTGGTCACTCAGCCATCCAAGGATTTGATAGAGATCGACCCTAGTAACGAAGAAGACATGGCCATGGTCGTAAAGAAATTTGCGAAGTATTTCAAGAAGAAGAATGTTGTGCAAAATGTTGGCCCAACATTCAGAAAAAGGCCAAAATGCCAAGGCAGAACCATCTTCAGCTCCTCCGTTCCCTAACGAAAGCCTTTCGGGAGGCTAGACGGAAAGCCGAAGAAAGACATCAACTATGAGTCAACCAGATGTTATGAATGCCAAGGTTGGGGCCATTTTGCAAATGAGTATGCAAACACGATTCGCAAGCGTGGTGGTAAGGTTACGTGGATCGATCTGTCAGACGATGAAGATGAAGATGAAGAGGAGACCCAAACAATCATCAGTTATCATTCAGTCATTTTCTGACGACGAAGATGATGAAGATCAGCAAATCGATCTTACAGCGGTAACTGATGTTGAGCCAACATCTGACTCAACATCGGTAAAACATATTATTTTTGATTATGATGATTCAAAACTGTCTTGATGGTCTTTTGAGTTGTGATGAAACAGAACCTGAAACCGAGGATTATGAAGATGCCTTTAAGCTGCTCTCCACGCAATACGAATTAGAAAAGGCAAACAACTCACAACTCCGTGCCGCGGTGAAAGTGTTGGCTGAGGAAATGAGAAAAATGAAAGGTCATTGAGGCTTGATGGACGGCATGAACAAGTTGGAAGCCGCATTGACACGAAAGGACAGAGAGATAGACATGCTTCAAAAGCAAGTCAATGAGGCCGACAAAACCTTTGCTAAGTGGAATAGGAGTAGATCAAGCCATAAAAGGTATTATCTCTTGGTATTTATGACAACAAGGTTATCTCTTGTATTTATGACAAACAAGGTCTAGGATATTATGGTCAGTCTGCAAGTACAAAACTCATGTCTCATGTGAAGCCTAAGATTGTTTTTTTTAAAGCTCAATCCGTGAATGACGAAGTAGAAAGTGTTCACCCTAAGAGTAGTCCCGAGCATGTGACCCTGAAAAGTGATGATAAATCTCTTATGTTGTGAATATTGAAAGAAGTTAGGTCATGTTAAGTCATACTGCTGGAAATTGAAGCGAGAGATTTCTGCAAAGAAATCGATGTCGGGTGAAATGTTATCCAACATTTCGGTCAACATTGAGAAATCAGTGTTGAAGGGTAATGTCTGGAAATAGTTCACCTGGCTCAGCTTCGATGTCTAGCAAACAGAATGCGGTTAAGTCATCTAAGAAGCTTGGATAGAGAAATCTGGATATAAGTATGGTTGTGTAACCTCTTTGCAAGCTAACGTTGCAGGTTCATGTACTTCGATAGCGGGTGTTCCCGACATATGACGGGTACCAAAGAATCTCTCAGCGATTACACGCCTTTAAGGAGTGAATCTGTGACGTTCGGAGGTGGTTCTAAAGGTCGAATTCTCGGCAGAGGCAAATTGAATGTGCCAGATTTTCCCAAGCTTAGCAACGTACTTCATGTAGACGGCTTGTGGCGAATTTGATAAGCATAAGCCAGCTGTGCGATGATGACCTTGAGGTAAGGTTCAATAAGGAGTGTTGTGAAGTTTTTAACCGAAATTCTATTCTAGTAATGGCAGGTAGAGATCTAGCGCAATTGTGTACCTAGTTGGTGACAAATCCGGTGTGAAGGACGTGTGCCAGCTTTCAAAGGCCGAAGATGTTGTTGTGCTTTGGCATTACAAATTGGCCACGTCAACTACAGAACTTTGGAGCAACAAATCAAGCATGACGCAATCAGAGGCCTTCCGAAGCTTAAGGAGTTTGGTAAGGTTGTGTGTGAGTCGTGCTTGAAGGGTAAGCAAACACATGTTAGTCATAATGTTGACCAACAAGCTGCCCAACATTTAAAAACCGCTCACTATTTTCAATTAATTCACATGGATTTGATGGGTCCTATGGAAGTTGGTAGCATAGGAGGTAGGAATATGCTTATGTGCTCGTGATGATTTCTCTAGATATGCATGGATTTTCCTTCTTAGGGAAAAATCGGAATCGTTTGATTTCTTTAAGACTTTTTGTGCTATGGTTAGGAACAATTTCAGTGCTACTATTTTTCGTATTAGGTCTGACCATGGTAGAGAGTTTGAGAATCAGTTCTTTGATGAATTCTGTGATAAAAAGGCATTGTGGATGAGTATTCTCTCCTAAGACGCCCCAACAAAATAGGGTGGCCGAAAGGAAGAATAGGACACTACAAGAGATGGCACGTGTTATGTTACTTTCTAAAATGTGTCTAAGCGCTTTTGGGCAGAAGCTTTGTATATCGCATGTCACATTTCGAATCGTGTGTTCTTTAGGCATGGTACAAAGAAAACTTCGTATGAATTGTTGAATGGTAAGAAGCCTACAGTTAAATACTTTCATGTCTTTGGATGTTTTTGCTACATACTGAATGATCTTGAATATTTGACTAAGTTTGATTCGAAAAGTGATAATGCATCTTCTTAGGATACTCGTCTAATAGTCATGCTTATCGTGTTTATAACTTGCATTTGAAATCAGTTCAAGAATCAGTGAATGTGGTGTTTGATGATGCTACTGATCTCAGCAAAATGCCTCCTCAAGTTGGTATTGCAGATGTTATACAAGCGGGTAACGAACCAGAGGAGCCAGCGGATGACAATGTTGAGCCAACTGGACTCAACATCTGAGCAAGAACAGACGAAGGAGCTGGTCCCAGCGAAGTTTCGACGTGATCCACCAGCTAAGATCCAGAAAGATCATCCAACTGATCTTATTATTGGAGATGTCAACGAAGGAAGGAGGACCAGAGTCAACCACGAAAGCATTACAAGACTATGATAAGAAATGTATGCATGAACACGGTATACACTGAGGTACGTTTTATTGTTTCTGAATTAGAACCTAAGAATGTCCTTGAAGCTCTTAAGGATAATTTCTGGATAAATGCGATGCAAGAGGAACTTTTGCAATTCGAGAAAAACCAAGTATGGACCTTAGTCCCACGGTCAAAAGACATTAATGTCATAGGCACGAAGTGGATCTTTAAAAAAAAATCTGATGAATTTGGTAGGGTTGTTAGAAACAAAGCACGTTTAGTAGCTCAGGGTTACACGCAAGTAGAAGGGATAGACTTTGATGAGACGTTTGCCCCGTTGCTAGGTTAGAATCGATTAGGCTTTTGTTAGCTATTGCATGTTGGCTTAACATTACATTACATCAAAATGGATGTTAAGGGAGCTTTCTTGAATGGGTATATTGATAAGGAAATTTATGTCGAACAGCCTAAAGGGTTCGAAGATCCCCATTATCCTAACCATGTTTTTAAGCTGCAGAAAGCATTGTACGGGTTGAAGCAAGCACCTCGAGCTTGGTATGCAAGGTTAGCAACATTTCTACTTGAGTTCGGTTTCACTCGAGGTGAGGCGGATCGAACACTTTTTTGTTAAAAGGGTTGGATCCGAGATTTTAATTGCTCAAGTATATGTTGACGATATTGTTTTTTGGCTCAAGCTCACAAGTTCTTTTAGACCAGTTTGTGCAGGCGATGAACACTACTTTTGAGATGTCGATGATTGGCGAACTAACCTATTTTCTAGGTTTGCAGATTAAGCAAAGTAGTGATGGGATCTTTATGTCCCAAGAGAAGTACGCGAAGAACACAGTAAAGAAGTTTGGACTGGACACGGTGAAGGTAATGAAAACTTCCATGGGTAGTACGCAAAAGGTAGTAAAGACGATGTTGGGCAGAATGTTGACCCAACATTGTATCGTTCTATGATTGGCAGCTTACTGTACTTGTCTGCGAGTAGACCTGACATAATGTATAGTGTTTGCGTGTGTGCTAGGTATCAATCTGAACCTAAGGTGACACATCTTAATGCTGTTAAGCGAATACTTCGTTATGTGAGTGGATCGTGTAGCCTAGGACTATGGTTTCTCTAAAGATACTAATTTGAGTCTTGTAGGCTATAGCGATGCTGACTGGGCCGTGTGACGAGGATGACAGAAAGAGTACAAGTGGCGGCTGTTTCTTCCTAGGTAATAACTTGGTTGCATGGTATAGTAAGAAACAGAACTGTGTGTCTTTATCTACTGCTGAGTCCGAATATGTTGCGGCGGGTAGTTGTTGGACCCAATTATTGTGGTTGAATAGCATGTTATGTGACTATGGTTTAGAGTGCGAATCCGTTCTTATGTATTGTGATAACCTTAGTGCCATTATCATCTCTAGGAACCCCATTCAACACTCACGTACGAAGCATATAGATATTAGGCATCATTTTCTGAGAGATATGGTTGAAAAAGAGTTAGTCCGCATTGAACATATAGACACTAAGAATCAGTTAGCAGACATTTTTATGAAAGCATTGGATTTTGAAAGGTTCTCGGACCTGAAGAAATCCATAGGTTTGCACATGTTAGTCTAAATGTTGGTCCAGCATTTGGATCAACATAGCATATGTCGAATTTGATAGTTACAGCTTGAATGTTTGGTTGAATATTCTGTTCTGTTTTCCTGTGAAATGACTTGATTCTTCTTGGTTGGTCCCTAAATGAACCCGATCCCTCTTTTTAGGCTCTTGGTAATACGTCCCTAGGTACACGGCATTCGCTGTGACGATGTAGTACTCTTTGCGACTAAAAACCAATCCTTTTTTGTGTATAAGCATGCTCATAAACTCTCGGCTAGATATAGGTATTTGGAAATAAGATTCCTTAGGTACACGGCATTCGCGGTGACGATGTATACTATGCGATAAAAGCCGAACCTTGAGGCTGAGGGTATAAGGGCAGTGCTTAATTCGGTTGGATATGTGAGGTGAAAGGGTAGGAATAAAGGGAACTGATTTTGAGAAGGATTAAGCAGATAAGTCTAGGATTACGGAATCAGAATGTTGAGTCAAATGTTAGGGCAACATGTGTGACTGTCAGTTTGATATTGCTACATATTTGTGCTTTCGTCTTTATTTGTGTCTGTCTTTAGTACTGTTTTTGTTAGTCTTTTGTGTATATGTTTAGAAATCTCTCAGAATTGCATTAGAAACTCGAAGAACAGCTTGTTACATTTGTCTCAAGTTGTCATCATCGTTGCTCAAACGGTTAGTATTTCTTAATTCTACCTTGACTTTTGACTTAGTTTTTTTGGTTGAATCATGATCTGAAGTGCTCCTATTAACTCGCATGACTTGGTCTCCAAACTGCTTTTGAGGTGCTCGCATAATGAATAAGTCAATTTACTATTCTTAGCTTCATGTTTTGAAAAATCATGACTTAGTTTGAACTTATCCAGTTATGCGGTTTGTTTCTCTACTTGTTCTCAACGGTTACATTTATGCCCATTAACTCCATGATTAGCTTAAAATAACTGCAGTGACCGTTGTGACTAGCTCGATTTATAAGTGGTAGAATATATGATTTTATTTAACTGTCATATCATCCCACTTGCTTCACTTTGATCTCTTCCTATCACAGCTACCTATCGCAGAAAAATCATCTCTCTTCCATCTCAGTGCCTTAGGGTTTTCAAATTTTCGACCTTGATTCACTTTTCTTTGATGAAATCATGTCGAATTCATCTTCCTAACCCCGTTTTTCTAGTTCCACTGCAAGTGATTCCAGGTCCGATGGACATCGTGATGTACACTGGTCCTTTTAAGCCACTCCGGCCGGCCAGACCACCACCGCAGACAGCCGAAGAACAAGTGCTACCACCGGAGTCCCCAGAAGTACCACAGCTGCGTCTACAGCCCCTCCAACGGCGAACCCTAGTCAAGAACCCCAGCGACGGTGCCAAGTCAAGAAGACGATGATGTCCCACTGGGAACTCGACTCCAATCCCTCAAGAAACGGCGGCGAAACAGGGCTAAGGATGCTCTGCCAACCTCGTCTGGTGCAACCCCAGCTCCGACAAGCCCGATTTTCTCCGAGCCACCAGTGGATGAACCAGCTCAGGCGGAAGAAACCCCTGGTTCTGTAGACCCACCTTTTCTGGCCACAGACGTCCCCGTTCAAAGATTCCGCGGCCACGGTTCAATTTCGCCGACGTACCGCTCGGTGCGTCATCATCCCAACCACGGCCGGTTCAAAACAAGCTTGGTGGGAGGCGCAATTTATGTTCCGGCACCGTCGTCAATTCTCCTCCGCCGTCTCAAGGAGCCACGTCGCCTTTACCTGGCGCTTCAAGCTCAATTCCGGGGACTGCAACTGCCCAAAAATCCAAGAAATCTCGGCCAGGTACCTCCAAGAAAAGAAGAGCAAAGCCCAGACCAAGAATCAGCACCTGTGCCTAAGAAACGACGAAGCGGTAGTATCAGACGTGCCCTGAACCCCACCTCAAACGAGGATGATCCCATCGACCTTTCCAGCGACTCAAGTGATACGATCGTCGACTCTACAACGTACGACGGCGTCGACTCGGAGATCTCAGATGAGAACTTCAAGCTTTCAGAGGGAGAAACGCCGACCTCTGTCTCAGAGTCCTTCACAGCCTCGGACAAACCAGTAGTAACGAAGAGGATGAGGCTGACTTTGCTGAGACCTTGGCGTCTTTGAGGAGTCGAATGGAGAAGCGAGCTGGGAAGAGGCCAATGGAGAGTGAGAACAAACCAGCAAAGAGGGCGAGGACTGAAAGTGCACCTCAACCAGCCGCAAGCCACCGAGACGCCTCCCCTGTTTCAGTCACTGAAGACAATGTTGTGTCAGATGTTGACCCAACATTGGAAGATTCTGACTGGGAGAGTCCACTGCCCAATCGCAAGTTCTATCGCCCAGCCAACGAGGAGTGTGGAATTTCCTGAGTCAGAGACTCCTTAGGGTGGAACAGGTCGTGGACGAGGTGAGCTTCAGGAAGTACGGCGTGATGCAATTCCTAGAGTCTCGACATCTCGGGCACATGGTGACGAGTTTAGGGACGTACTGTGACAATGTCGTCCGAGAGGTATATGCTAACCTGTTCTTTAATGTGGCTGGAGTTAAGTCTAGGAAATATGGGAAGGTTTTTCTGAAGGGGAATTTGTATGACATGTTGGCTAGTGGTATAAACAGGTTCCTTCGTACTCCTGATGTAGAAATGGAGTATGAATATGATAATGATGCTGTGGTTAGGTTCATTACTGGGGTAGAGTGTCTAAGTGGGAAGGAAATTGTGCGGGCAGTTCTCTTACGTCCTTATATTCAGTCTTGTTTAAGATTGGTGTGTGTATTGGTTGCCTACATCAAATGAAGTTAGGGTGACTGAAGGCATGGCTCATGTGCTATACGCACTTGGTCAAAATCTGCCGTTGAATTGGGGAAAGTTGATCCTCGATCACATGTCGACCAAGCTGAAAAAGGTGGGAAAGGGAATTCTTTCTTATCCCTCGATTATCTACGGAGTTCTTTTACAAAGCGGATTTCAGCCAACCCGGAAAGACACGGTGACCTCCCTACGCAGTCCTTACCCAGTTCAGCCGAACCATTTGGCGGGCTCTGGCAGAGTAGTAGACCTGCCCTGGCGCAGCCCTGAACAGCTAGAGCACGATGTTGACCACGATGTTGGGTCAACATCTTTGGCAGAACAGGCCCTTAGAGCTCTTGACAAGTCCATCGCAGCTTTGGTGGCTCAAAGGGATGCTTTGAGGAGGTTCATTTCTTTCCAAAAAGGGGGAGATAGGGCAGAAGCAGTCAGCGCTGAGCCGAGAGCTGAGGATCGGGCAGGGTCAAGTGAAGTACAGCTCGAAGAAGGGCAAGGTGCCGGCGCAGACCAAGCAGGGGAGATCAGGTTTCGTGAGAGAGAGCAGCCAGGACGGAAGGCAAAAAGGTCAAGGAGAAGGAGCTGAAGCGGAAGAATCGATTGACAATCTAAACAATTAGACTTCGATTTTTTGTGCATGCGCATTTTGCTTGTGTTTGCATGCTTATTTCGTATTTTCCTGGGTGTGGTTTATATTGGACCATGTTCTTTTTATTTTGCAGATTTTTCAGGACCTATGTTGGCATGTACTAATTAGTAGTACTTTGAATAGTTTTTTCTGCTATTCTGTTTTGTGTCTAACTCTAATCATTTTTGTTTGTGGTTGAGTGGATGTTGCCTTCAGGGGGAGTATTGCTAAGGATAGCTTCTGCATTGGTTTTGGAAAGAAAGATAAAAAAGGGGGAGATTGTTGATGTTGAGCCTTCAACTGAAACAATGTTGGGATAACATTCTAGTCAACATCTGTTGGTCGAGATTGTTCCCGTCCTCAGTTTTATCTTTCATGCCCAAAACCTATTTTAATTATGACGTGGCATTTTTCTAGTGTTGAGCAGGACTTATTCAAAGTATGGAGCGGATCAAACCGCGTGGAAGAAGTGTAGAAGAGCTAGAGCGAAAATAGGAGTGGAGCATGCTAAAAATAGGAAGCTTTGAAAACAAGTGAAGACTGAGCAACCCAAGCTGACCAGTCGAGCTGCAACGGTCACTAACTGTCCAAATACACTTAGTGGACGTTAGTGGACGTTGTGGAGGTTGCCAAGTCGTTGGGACAAGTCTTGTACGAGTCGAAGCCGTATATAAGTCGATAGACTTAACCATTTGAGGGAGACTTTGAAGAACGGACACGGAGCGAAAGTGAGAGCATCTCTGAGCGAGAGTATTCCTTGAAAGAGTTTTCTTTTTAGTCTAGCTGTTGCTGAATTCTTTATTGATTCGTAGGTTTTTGCTAGACTAGTTTTAACTATCTTTTCTTGATAGTTTGTAATCCATCTTTCTAGTGGATTTTACCCCTTGGGCTCGCAGCAAGTTATTTGACTTGCTGCACAAAAACATCGTGTGTGTTCGTTTCATTTCGTTGCTAACTTCTTACTATTCCGCTGTGCTTTAAAAGTGAGAGTGAGTGTTAACCCAACATCACGTCCAACACCAGTATATAACTTAGTGATTTTTATCCATTGTGTACGGGACCCCCCATCAAAAAGGACTCTATTATATCCCATGCTCAGTCTGATTTTTGTTATCCCTAACCGTTTGATAACTGACAATGTACTTAATTCCTTGGAGACAAACCACGACATGAAACAGAAACGAACAGGCCAAGGTGGGCTGATTCCCTTAACTAGATATGAAAGACAGAGCGGAAAAGGCTTTCTTGGGCATGTTATTATCAAGATTGGGTTTCCACCATGATTTTATCTCATCAATCATATGGTGTGTCTCTAGCATATGTCATTTGTTTCTCGCAAATGATACCATATATGCATACATGCTCGAGATCATTGTTTTTGGGCGAAATCCATCGGGGCATGAAGTAAAATCATTGGCCTCTTTTTCCCTAATGTCAATGATTCTGTGCGAAGAGCTTGTTGTGCGGATACATACATGTACCTGCGTCCGTTAATGATCGTGGAGGAATAAAAGGAAGTCTTTGAAGCGATTCTCGCTAGATAAGGATACTAATACAATGTTGCAGGTTCAGGGAAGACGCTTTCTCAAGTGGGCCGAGAAGTAATGATCAAAGGCAAGCTATTCTTACATTTGCTGTGGGTTTAAACTTCCAACAACACTTACTAAGGATATGCAATGGCTCGTAACTCGGACGCAGCAGACTATGTCTACTTAAAGCAGTAAGAGGTCTCGGCTTTAGAGAGTTCCTAACATTCAACGAGGCATTATTGGCAAAAACAAGTCTGGCATTTGTTAACATAATCGAAGAGCCTCTCGAGCCATGTTATTCGAGCGAAATATTTCTCGGCGACCCTAACATTTGTTTGGCACTTTAAGAAACACGGGAACTTCACGGTAAAGTCGGCTTGCTAATTGGCCAAACATATATCTGGAGCATCAACGTCCTCTGCTTTATAATGTAATTATATTTGGAATGTTGAAGTTATACCACGAGTTGGGCTATTGCTTGGAAGGTGCACAGAAATATACGGAGAGTTCAATCAACAGCATGTTTCCGTTCATTGCCCGAACCTAAGACAGCTAAAGCTCTCCAGGAAAGATTTGCTCACGTCTTACGCTGTGGCTGGACAAATATACATATAAAGGGGATTGTAGACTCACTATGTTAGTGAACCATGCTGTCGTTGCAGACTTCTTCTCGATGATCTCATGGTTCAGTTCAATTAGATTTGACTTTATTCCTAACCTCAGTATAAAGTAGATCATTATATAGTCAAATCGCATGGTTTCAATGGTGATCAGGATCAACCAGCCCCCCATCACAATTCACAAGCAACGTCTCATATGTGTGTGGTACTCGGATATTCCTATATAAATTTCATCTTTTCGTCAAAACTGTAAATCAATATACACAAAAATGTAGAAAATTTATTGTTTGTAATTGTTAGAATAAATGACATAAATAAAAACCAAGCGCTTAAATTGACACAAAAGAATTACAAATGAAACCAAGCATATAAATGGTTCAAAACAGTTGCAAAACACTTTCCTTACCTAAAATACAAAAAGCAAAGTACAACATCCCCTCTTCACTCAATCAACTCATCTCCTATCATACACATCAGTAAACGACATAGTCGCCTCAGACGAAGGTAGCGTTGTAAATGTCGTGTTGTACACAGTTTCCGACCCCAAAGAGCCGCAATTATTCGAAGATGAGGTGAGAATAATATCCTCGGATTCTTCTTCGGGTCGTTTCTGACCTTCAGATCCATGAAATCTGACATCAGCCAGGTTTCATAATCTTATGTGCGTCCACGTACTTATTACCGACGAGCATCTGAACAACCTTAGACATGGATGGTCTGAGATTAGGAGAGTCTTGCGTGCAGAGCAAGCCTACCTTTAGGAACATGCACGCTTGTTCCGCGTCGAAATCTCCACTCAGCGATGAGTCTACTATCGCCACAAGCTCGTTTCTCTCGTATAGGTTCCATGCCTGAGTATGTAATTAAAATTCGATGAAGTTGTGCATTTAAAGATGTAAACGAATTAGAAAAACATTTTTACCCTTTCGAGAAGATATTGCTCTTCAACAGGCAACCTCGTATTCGTATTGGGCCTCCCGCTAACTATTTCGATGAGAAGAACCCCGTAGCTGTAAACGTCTGCACGCTTTGTCAGTTGCCCTCTTATTGCATATTCAGGTGCTAAATAGCCTCTGCAACGCAACCGCCCCAGTCTTTATTAATAAATAGTTGTCGCGGCAAGAAATTTCAGTTTGAAAGAGAGACATATGGACAATAACTTTCAAAATAAGCAATTTAGAGACTATGCTCGAATTCTAGATTTTTTGTCCCAAAATTGTTTATTTTAGAAAGATATTATAATGCCAGTCGGAACCCAAAGATATATGTTGGAACTCTCAATTACTTGCTTACTTAGAGAGTTATTGTCCACGTAATGTCATCCCCTGAATTCATTGTTTCCTATAGGTCAAACCCCATAATTACATGACTACAAAAATAATAAACTCTATATATTATACTAACACGGTCCCTGCTACTCGAGTGCTGACATGAGTGGCGTTGGGATTGATGAGCTTTGCGAGGCCAAAGTCTGAAATTTTAGGGGTCAAATCTTTGTCGAGAAGGATATTGCTGGCTTTGATGTCGCGGTGGATAATGTGTGGCCTCACTTCCTCGTGAAGATAGGCCAATCCTTTCGCTACACCAATGCAGATTCTAACGCGGGTACTCCAACTGAAGTTGATCACTACAAAAATGAGCTCCATTAGAGACGGACGAAACCGTCACAAATCTGTCGCTAATCACCTTTTTGCTACGGATTTGCCACGGAAAAGCACCGTAGCTGATCGCCTGTCGGAAATAAAATAATGTCGCAAATTCCGTAGCCAATTTAGCTACGGGAGTTTGCTACGAACCGTCCGTCGCAAAATCTGGGATAAAATAAAAAAAAAATATAGCTCGCCGGAGCACCGGCAAGCCAACTTCGCCGGAATCTGGCATCGAGCTCCCACATAGAAACCGCACCCACCTTGCACTCACAAGCAGACCTCAACGCCGTCAAATATGCCTCCACCAGACCTCGCGGCCGCCAGATCCGTCACCACCGGCCATCATCGACTCCAGAACCCAGATCTGCGACCGTCGAGCCAAACTCGCTGGTGTTTTGCACCCACTGCACGCGCCGCCACCTCCGTCGCTGGATCCGCCGGCAGCCGCCAGTCAAACCTCTCGCCACCGTCGCTCTTCCCTGTCCACCGCCGCGACTTTTTCTGCCCAGATCCGCCACCGCCGCGACCTTAGCTGCCCAGATCCGCCACCTCTGCGACCTTAGCTGCCCAGATCCGCCACCGCCGCGACTTCCGCAGCCCAGATCCGCCACCGCTGCGACCTTAGCTGCCCAGATCCGCCACCGCCGCGACTTCCGCAGCCCAGATCCGCCACCGCCGAGCAATCGCGGAGTCTCGCAAGGCCGCAACAATCTTCCCCTAAGACCCAAATCTGCCCGCCACCTCGCTCGAAGCTGCACTTCCGTCACAGTCCGCTGAGCCTGAGAGAAAGAAAGTATAATTGAGATTAGAGAGAAAGAAAGAAGCTAGAAAGCAGAAGGTGGGATAATGGATTGGGGAAAAGAAATTAAGTGCGCAGTGATAAATTAGATGGGTTTTCAAAATTTTTCAGAATTCCGCCTAAATCATTGCGACGGAATATCCGTTGGCCAAGATTAGCGGCGACAGGTCGGTCGCAAATTAGCGACGGAACCATCCGACGGACTATCCGTTGCAAATCTGCGACGGAGAAACGGTCGCAGTGATTTTTGACGGATTAGCTACAGAGTTGCCGTCGCTACATTTTGCAAAGGAATTGCCGTCACTACTGTCCGTCACAAAATTGAGCGACGGCTATTTTCCGTCACTATATCAGTTCTTTTTTGTAGTGGATGTTATTACTGCTTTGCCCTTCTTCGCCTAGCAAGAATGTATATTTTTTCTTCCTAACTCATTGAAATGTACGTATTATGTAAGAATTTGAACAAGAATAATGCTTGCATGCATTGCATACCGAGAAGGGTCTGAGCTAGGCTGTTATTTTCTAAATAGTTGTAGACTAGAATTCTCTGGTTTTCTTCCGCGCAGCATCCGTAAAGCTTCACAAGGTTTTCGTGGTTTATGTCTGAAATTATTTGAATCTCCGTCAAGAATTCCCTAACGCCTTGCCTAGACTCCGACGAAAGGACTTTAATCGCTGCCATCTCCCCGTTTTTTAGCTTTCCCTAATCGTAGGAAAAAGTTACTGTAGTCAAAGATTTGATCGATGATTCGATACAATTATAGAAAGGAAAAACAAAAAAAATGACAAGATACTTGTAAACGGAGCCGAAGCCTCCAACCCCGATTTTATTTGCGGGCTGAAATCGTTCGTGGCGATTCTCAACTCCTTGTATGTGTAAAGCGTCATATTATTGGACACGCCCGATAGCTCTGTAATGCATATTTCAATTTCAAATAAATACATACATACATATACAGAGATAGAAGAGATTCAATTGTTTATACCATTTTGTAGATCGAGTGTCCATTAGTGGGATGGCGTGATTCCCGACCACATAAGAAAGAAAAGCAGGTCATAACTGTAAGATTATATATTCTCCACCGTATCTGCACTGCACATCAAATCATCATGCCCCGAGACCTCGTAAAAGCAAAGATCAAACATGTAATCAATCATTGGAGTAAACCCAAAAAGAAAACACAGATAAGGAAATCATTTAACAACACTCTGTGGAGAGTCAAAATAGATAATTTACCTCAAAAAATCTGAACAACACTTCCGTACCCCTTATTACATGAACCCGAAAGGGCTAATTCAGACAGTGGAAGGAGGGTCAAAGGGCCAGTCAAAGAAAGAAAAAACAAAAACAAAAATAGAATTTAGATTTAGAGTCCCTAACCTTAGAGCATCTCCAACGCAACGCATAAAAATATAGGTAATATTACACAATAATACAGTTCCTACAGTGCTTTTACTCCAACCCATAAACTCTATTTTCTACACTAGTTTTCACTCCAACCCATTAACTCTATTTTTACACTAAAAATCAAATTCATATATATTACTATCATAATTGACTTATTAAACTTTATTATATAAAATTAAAAAATCAATGTATTTTTATTATTAATATTTAAAAATTAATAAAATGATAAAATTAGCATATTATTTAAGTTTAATTTTATTATATTAAATTAAATTATATTATTTTTATTTTATTTGTATTATATATTGTATCAATATTTAAATATAATAAAATATGTATTATTAAGATAATATAACAAATAGAAATTGAAACTCTATTTTTGTGTTAAAAATTGTGCGTACTCTAGATCTGGAGTTTCTCTGCTGATCAACACAATATTTGTGTTAAATATAAAGTCCTATTGGAGTAGAATCGTACTCTATTTTTGTGTTTTACACAAAACTAAAGTACCCGTTGGAGATGCTCTTATCTCTGTGTTATAGAGTAAAAGGAAGTAGAAACAGGGAAGTTTCAATATAAAATATGGGAGGTCCGCTTGGTCAAGATGTATTGGATGAGAAAGACAACTTCAAAATTATGTAATATTTGTATATTTGTCTTGCGAAAAGTTAATGCGCAAAACTTGTCAATGACTTGTACAAGTCAAGTGGCGCGTACTGAAGTCAAACGCGGTGTACAACTTCTCTTTTCTTCGGTTTTATTTTAAATATCTGTGACGATGTGTTTGGTTAATGGAAAGTATTAGGGAAAACAAAAGGAAAGGAAAAGAAAAATTATTTTGGTTGATCGGCCGCAAGGGATAGAAAAGAAAAGAAGATTCAGTTTATTTTTGACTTGAAACTAAAGAAAATTAATTTCTTCACCAAATGGTGCAGAAAACGAAAGAAAACCTTACGGAAATCATTTTCTTCGTCGTTTCCTTTTCCACACTAATTTTCTCAAACCAAACACAGTGTTAGAGATTCTAATTTGAACGAAGTGACAAGTTATCTATTTTTTTGGGATTCTTCTTTCATTTAGATTGCTATATGTTGGTTCTGTTGGAAATATAATATAAAATTTGAAAAATGATACATATCTATAAGCTTAAGCTTGGACCCGAATTTCCTGTCCCACCTTTTTGTGCCACTTTTTGTGCCACTTTTCTAAAACATCATTAAACATTGTTTCGATTAGTGTTAAAACACCCGTAAATGACATTATATCATAAATACTATTATACCAAATGCTAAAACACAAAAAAATAATTATATAACCTATATTTTTCTATCATACTTTTCAATATATCATATATTTGTCTCTATCATAATTATAGGTGTTATATAATTATTTTTTTTGTGTTTTAGCATTTGGTATAATAGTATTTATGATATAATGTCATTTACGGGTGTTTTAACACTAATCGGAACAATGTTTATGATGTTTTAAAAAGTGGCATAAAAAGTGGCACAAAAAGGTGGGACAGAAAATCCGGGTCCAGCTTTAGGTTAGTCACAAATGAATATAAATAAAATAAAATGCAACACATTTGACTGCAAAATAAAGACACGCTACTACACTGTTAAGACATTCCAAGAATCTCATTATATAAATTCATCAAGGTTACTCAACAAAAACTAAACTGTATGTATCGTTATGAATTAATATAATATATTGTTGATGCTTTAAATGTTGATCAAGTAGTTTAGTTGGATGATTGATGATATTATTGTATAGAATGTTGATAAATTTAGTTGGATGAATGAGTAAATGTCCTAAATGATTTGAAAACTAGTATACTTTAGTATAAAATAGTTGGTTTATATATCCAAATATTGAATAATATTTCGTTTTTCTTAATCTCAAATCTTAAAAAGTGATATTATAAACGATAACTACTAACTAGTAATACTTTAACTTATGAAAATAGCTTAATATATTAGTTAATTAGAATAGTATTTCTATATATAAAGGCGTATAAAAAATATCTCAAACATCTTCAATTATCAAGTACATTATCTATTGACCTGGGCTGTTCAATACCAAAGAAGCATTGACAATTTCTATCCGCTTTTACATTGAGAACCACTATGAGATTCATAATGTTTGAGGTATTATACATTTGTTATCAAACATTTAATTGTATAATCTTTATTATTAAGTAATTTATTGATTATATAATAATATATCATTCAATTATATTAAATAGGTGACTCACATAGTATTCCCAATCAATTGGTGTGTCAATTGTTTTAAACATATTTAATTAGAAATAAACAAGCCTCATAAAAATTGTCTATATCTATTGTATATTACTTACATTTTTGGTAAATAAATGTTACAATTACTATTAACCATCAACTACCAACCAATTTTTATTTTATTACACACATATGTCGTGCTAAAAATACTATTACGCATTTGCGTGAGATAAGGTGAACATTACAAATGAACATATCAAGCCGTCTATATAGGCAAATCCCTGCACGAAATGCCAATCAAGATGTGCTAATTGGATATGCCATTCTTCCACGAATGAGTATGCATGGATTGTTTTCGGGTGCGTTTGGTCCGCGGAAATCGACACGGAAAAGAAAAGAAAAAGTGTGGTGTTATGCATCGAATCATTGTACTTTATGGTTCACGTGTCGTACAATTATACTTTTTCTTTTCTTTTCCACGTCGAAATCCACGAACCAAATGGAGCCTAGACGTTAATGATTGTTGGTTGAGAAACACTAATTGGTTGAATCCACCAGTTTGGACATCCATTTATTCGATATTCCCATTGGATGTCCATACGAAGAATAGGTTTTATCTGATGATGTTGGCTGCCACATTAAAAAGTTTACTAGGAAAAATTCAGTGGATATAAACCTAGTTAAGAAAAAAGAGGTCAACATATATTGCTTCGCCATGATGTAAACATTATGCAAGATCCTTGAGCCTTCATAGCCGAATTAAATATACAAGTTTCTCGAACGTATTGGAAGAAATCATTTAGTGAATAGATCTGCAAGTTGTCACATAAATCGAACTTGTTGTATGTCAATTTCACCTCTCTTTTGAAAATCGGGCGCATAGAAAATTTTGGGTATATATGTTTGGTTTGATCTCCTTTTACGTACCCTCACTAGTACAAAACGGCTAATAGGCGACGGTCGTTGGACTATAGGTGATGGTTTGTTGGCGTCGCTGATAGCACAATTGCCTATAGTCCTGAGGTGATGGTTGTAAACCGTCGAGTAAAAGGAAAATCCGCGACGATTGTTTCTTAACACAGTCGTGTAAACTTAAATATAGGCAACGTTAATTTTGTGACAACCATAGCATGGAACTTAAATATAAGCGACGATTGTCTCTTAACGACCGTCACATCATTTTTTTTAATATTTTCTGTGTTTTTATAAGATCCATATAAATCAATCCAACAAAATTTCCAAAATGACAATCCACTTATAATCGACAATCACTAATGCATCAACTGATCCAACGTGGGGTTAGTCGAATAACTTCCCGGCCCTCAGCTGGGTTGCCAAACATGTTTCGAATTGTCCCATATTTCCCGACACCTCTCACTCTTCCGGAATGATCGGGCTTTTCGATAGCACTGGCAACGCATCACGGTGCGTTACGAGGACAAAGTCTCCTTGACTTTGTTGCTCGTGCACTCGTCCTGTCCACTTATATCGCACTGTTTATATTTAACATATTTCTATAACAAAAGCAATCGACATCGAAACACTTACGATTCTCTCGGCTAACTCCCGGTTGGAGCTACCGTCGATGATATATCGTCCATCATCCCTTTTTCTTGTCCTGGCGCGCAGAAGTTCTTTGTTTGGTCATACCCCTAGTTGCCGAGATGGTGTGGATATATGTTGTGTGATTGGCTTTGTCGAGTCTTCTCACTAATTTCCTGTAATATATACAACACAGTTAGATCTGAATTGATAAAAGAGTCGAACTGCATCATAATTTTCCTGAAACTGTCGGGCTTCCCTATAGTTCCTCCACGCCTCTAATCCACCTGGCTCAGGTGTTCATACTCGGTCGCCAAACTTGGACCCTTCTGTTTCTCTTTTATGTTGTACTTATGCTTCCAGTTTTGTTGCAGCTCGCCTTCCTTCTTGAGGACTTTTGCCTTGTAGTAGGATCGTCAGGCAACCTCGATGTACGCTTTCGACATATATATAATTAATACATTAATAAATATAGACAAATCATAATAATTATATACCTTAACATCCTTCCAGAGTGCCTGCCTCATTCAGACCCGCATCGATGTGGCGCCAATCCGTTATAATATAGGCCACTTGTGCCCTTGCCATATGGCCTATGTAACTACTACCTCCGTCCCATTATTTTTATCACATTTGGTGGTGGGCACGGATATTAAGGTGGTATTATTATAATAATATAGTACAATGAAAAGGTAATAAAGTGTATATTTTGACACGTCTTTAATAATATTTAATATTATTATGTTGATTGTTTGTGATAGATTTTTTGCTAAATAAGAAAAGGTGATAAAATTAGTGGGACGCCCGAAATGGCAAAATGTGATAAAATTAGTGGGACAGAGGTAGTACTAAACTTCGCGCCGTCGCTATCGGGGCCAATAATTGTGCCATTTCGGTCGAACTCAAGGATGCATACATCAGAGTCGAAGTCCAACCGTCTTCGTAGAGTCTTCATATTGTAAGGGTCTCTCGATGCCTATTGGACCCGCTAGAGTTGGTACTAGCTGATGTAAATGTGGGAGGATATGAAGACATCGCGAGATATATGCACCTGAAATTTATAAGAATCAAAACAAGATTAAATCATCATAATAACGACACAAAATAACAATAATAAATGTCAATAAAAAAAGATTACTTATCACTATACTATTACACTTACAAAATTAGAACGTGTCAAATGTACATTCCTTCGTTGTGATCTGGAACAATGTAACTACGAAAAGTTGTTTCATCTTCTTCAATAGGTACATGTTCCACACCAGTAGGAAATGGAAATGTGTCATCGTTCTCATCATATTCTTCTTCATCGTCCACATCACTGATTCCAACAAAAGTAGAACGATATGTCATCCCTCATTAGCTGGATCCTGAACGTAGAATACTTGTTTGTCCTGGTTAGCAAGAATGAAAGAGTCGTCAACATAGCCAATCTTATGTAAGTCAACCATAGTAAAGCCCAGCTCATGATCAGTCTGTACATCGCGCCGGTTATCTACCCATTGACAAGCAAAATAAATTTCGCATGGAACATATTAGCGTGTTCAACGGACATGTGGATCAACTTGTAAAAGTTGACGTAAAGTTAGAGGAAGAAGATAAGACCCTTTTACTTCTTACATCGCTTCCGATTCTTATGATGATAATTTGGTCACAACCATCTTGTACGGAAAGACGACAATGAGGATGGTGGATGTGCAGTCAACTCTCTTGGTGCATGAAGAGAGGAGATGATCAAATTACGGGGATAGCCAAAATTTGACATTGGCCATTGGGAGAATTGTAGAGGAAGGTTCCGTGTCAGGAAATTTGGAGGTAGCAGCAAATCCAAATCAAAGAATTATGGAAGAGCATTGTCTGCTACAAAGTTTGGTGAGTCGGGACACATCAATAGAATTGTCCGACTTAGAGGAAGGACAAGATGGCGAGGAAAGTTCCAAGATGATGCTCATTCTTAGAATAAGTGGATATTAGATTGGGGGTCGAAGTACCATGTTTGCTTCGAGAGAAAATATTTTGACACATCCGAAAAATACGCAGGGGTGAGGTGATAAACGTATATCAAAACATTTGCACTATTTATTGGGGTTATAATATAGTTTTAGTAATCATTTTATGCATTTATTCGGTCTATTTACACCCAGTTTGATATTGAAGGACCTTAGGACGGCTATCGGGCAAAAAGGAGGGAAAACGAGGAAAAACAGAGCAAGTATGACAAAAACAGGAAAGTGTCACGGCCGTGACACATCGTGCACAAGGCCGTGATACAAGTCAGAAGACAGACTTAAGGCCGTCACGGCCGTGAAGAGCATTGACACTAGGCCGTGACAATGGACGGTGAACGACGAAATCCAAGATGAAGAATGTCACGGCCGTGAATGGGATTGCACCAGCAGTGAACAACTGCAGAGAAGCCAAACAAGCAACGTCACGGCCGTGAATTAACGTGCACCAGGCCGTGACACATGGCAGAGAGCGACGCGTTGTAAAGCGACAAGTGTCACTGCCGTGAATGCCCATGTCCCAGGCCGTGAAGGTGTCGAACATCAGTATAAAAGCCCAATTTCAACTCAAAAAGAGGGGAACCAGTCAGATCTTAAACCCTAATCCATCAAGAGATGAAGAAGCCTTCAAGAACAGGGAATTACATCCCGGAGCGAAAGAGACGGATCAACACAATTCTTTACCCAATTGAACGAGGAACGAAGACTCTTCTATGAGATCATCCCAGATCCATCAGTACTCAAGATCATGAGTTTTCCTTCCCTATTTTATATTTCTTTCGTTGTTTTTCCGTTAACTATGAGTAGCTAAATCTCCTCTGTGTTTGGGTAGATGAACGCTAGGTTATTTTGTAGTTAAGACGTATATTTATCGTGACTCGTGTATTTTGACTATTTATCTATCTATAAAAGTGTTTCTTCGCTTTAATATGTCTATGTTAAAGTGAATGTGTGAAAATAGTTAGGGCGACAACTAAACAACGATTAGACCGTACATAGATAATAGGATTCGAGTATATGGCGAAAGCAAATACTCGATCCTCGCCGTTAGTAATTGTTGAATTTTAGATCCCCACGAGCGTTTAGGGCGACAGCAAATTCGTGAGTGGGTAGGCAATTACTATGATTTAAGGAGCAATTTTATTGTCTTAGCCGATAGCACCTAGCGGGATTCGAATCACGAGCACACTTTAATTATCTGAAAGCACTCTTACCAGTTTTAGTCGTGTTCTCTGAATATCTCGTTGCTTTAGGATTGGTCTGTTAGGTTAGTTTGTAGTATAAACAACTTGCGTGCGTTATTTAGGCTAGAATCGAGTCGATATGTTATTACCAGTAATTAGTTTATTCCTCGTGTTCGATACTCGTTTACTAACCTTACTACACTAAAACCGATAGTTCACTGCCTATCGCATGTTGGTGATAGTAACTACGTAATCATTTTATTTTATCACTTTTCGCACTTGCACTTAATTTCAGTACACCACGCGTTGATCATTCGGTCTCCATGGCCGATGGATATCGTCGGGATGTTCGAGATAAAAGATGGTTGACGGTGTGGTGCGCACTTTGGGTGGTGTTATCTTTGTCCCTTGTGCAGGAATTTAATATCCTTGAGTAGACATGCCCAACCGCCGGTTAACCGTAACCGGCGATTGGTAACCGGCGGTTGGCGGTTAGACCAACCCCGGTTGACGGTTAGACCAACCGCCGATTACGGTTAACCGGCGATCGAAACCGCCGTTTTTTTTTATTTTTTTTAGTATCTGTTTAAATAAAATTTGATATATTATTTGGTCGAATCAAAGATCGAAATCTACTATATAATTTGCAAGACACTTACAAAAAATCTACATTTTACATATTACGAAGAACTCGTATTATTGTATAATTGTATTACAAAATTTTAATTAACCAATTACAATTTACAACAATACATAAATGTAAATTAAATCAGTCTTCGTCCGGGACCGGGACTTCGTCCGAGAAAGACTACAGCAACTGCAGACGCCGAACTCCCAAGCAAAAGTTACCTAAGGCGCCCGACGTCTGCACTTGTTGTAGCCCATCACGGGCGAAGCCCCTCTTCTTCGTATTCTTCTTCCCTACAAAAAAAATGCATAAACATGAGTTACATTATAAGTTTAATTTTACGCAAAAAAAAAAAATTAAAGAGTTGGATACTTATCTTTTTCGGGCTTCTTCGTCGTAATAGGCTTGTTCAAATCAATTAGTACCTGAAAATAACAATTCATTAGTTAGCAATATAAACATAATACTACTAAATATTTGGAAGCAAAAAAATATAAGAGTTGGATACTTATCTTTTTTCGGACTTGTGGAGTCTACGCCTCGCCGAATGCCTCTAATAATCATTGCCATCGCCGTTGCCGCCTCCGTTGCCGCTGCTTGTCTCCGTGCCGGTGGTGTCCTCAAAAGGGTCGTCGGGCGAGTCGCTGGCACGCTCATCTTGGGTGCGATACTCGGCTCGAGTTCAATCGTCGAGAAGACATTGGTACTCGAGGTTGTCGACATTCAAGTTTGAATGCTTCTCGCTCAAGGTAAACTGCCCATGCTAAAAGCATGCTCCACCGCGACGGTCGAGACCAGGAGGCAAGGATCTCCCGAGCGATCCTCGCCAACGTTGGATACGTTGGCGACACCCTCTACCACCATCTAAGGACATTGAACTAATCTTCATCCTCGAACTCAAAAGTCGTCGACATAAAGTTATCGAGTTCTATGTAGGGATTTTGGGAGGACCTTGGATGCTTATTTGCATGAGGATATCGTAGTAGTCAGCTAATCGTGAAGATCGGCTACTAGTAAAACTAGATTGACCGCGCCCCGATCCCGGTCGGGACGAGTCATGGCCAAAATCGGGCTTATACTCTTTAAAGAGCTCCTTTAAAGAGCCATGCGCTTGATCGAGTACGCTCTGCCAATAAATGCTATCGACTATCCTGCCCGACGATACCTTCGTATAGTGGCATTCTAGTAGTCTATCCGTACCCTCTAAACGCCATCTTAGATCCAATATCTTCGCTATAATGAAGATATTCGGTAACTCAAAAAATATTTGAGCCACTTGGCAGTCATGTTCCCTCAGCCTCGCCGACTACTAGATCAAATCGAAGCCCGTCGAGTATAATTGCAACCTTAACGCAATGATCTAACATAAGTATGGAAGTCAGGTAATATGAACCCGACATCACCTCGGTGGCAAGCTCCCGTCGCGCAACGTCCTCGTTGTAATGAAACAACGACGTTGCGCTTCCGCTCCCGCCCGCCGGTCCCGATGCGGATAGTCTGTTCCGCCGGGGCGAAACGTTGGCGCGGGCGATGTGCCGGTGCGGCGGCCGGCGGCTGTCGGCGTGGGCGGTGGTGCGGCGGCGCGCGGCGGCCGGCGGCTGTCGGCGTGGGCGGTGGTGCGGCGCGTGGTGGCCGACGGGGGCGGCTGCTGGCACGGGCAGCTGCGGTCGGCGTGGCGACGGTGGTGGTGAGCAGCGTCGGCGGCAGCGCATGGCGGTGCGTGGCGGTCGGCGGAGCAGAGGGTCGAAGAGGTGGGTGGGCGGCGGCGGGAGGTGGCCCGTGGTGGAGTGGGCTGGGCGGCGGCGGAAGAGAGCGAGAGACAGAGCGCGCGCGAGAGAGGGAGAGAGAGAGAGTGAGTGAGTAGAGAGATGAGTATAGAGTTAGTTTTTAAAGGTGATTTTTTTTGAGCCGTTGTAACCGGCGGTTTGTCCGGTAAACCGGCGGTTAGACCGGTTAACCGCCGGTTACAACGGCTAATTCTTTATTTTTTATTTTTTTTAAAAACTAACGGCGCCAAAAATTCAAAAGTTGAATTTTTAAATTTTTTTTTTAAATATGTATACCGCCGGTTAACGCTTAACCGGTGGTTGGCGGCTGGTCAAATGGACCAACCGCCCCGTAACCGGCCATATGCGGTTGCCGGTTACGGTTAGAGACCGTAACCGACGGATTTCGTAACCGGCGGTTGGACGGTTCAACCGCCGATTATGGTTGATTTTGGGCATGTCTATCCTTGAGCCAGTTAGATTCCAGGGGCTATGGAAATTTCATAGCAGGGGCAGTTCGTAAAATCACACGTGGCGAAAAATTCCTACTGAAAGGAGAAGAACGTGGAGGTTTGAATCGTCTGGAGACTGTTGTACATAATACTCTGACTTCGATGGGTTCAGGAAAATCGCGCGCGTGTGGAGGGAAGGCAGACGATGGTGAAAAAAATCTTATTGGACAAGGGATTGCGTCAAAGTCCCACTTCAGTATCTACGGGTAGAGTCGGTTCGACACATGAACATAGGATTTGGCGCAGATGAATCAAGTGGGGTAAGAATATATTTCTTGATTCGGATATGGTAGTTGGTATAAGGAAGGCCAATGGACGTTTGTGGTATTTGCGAATGAATCACCGTCATTGTGATCGGACTCGCTGCGATGAGCGCTTGGTGATGCTGAAGAAGATGATGAATGTGGCTGGAGCGGGAGAATTGTTGGTCCAACCAAGCCGCTCCCATGCTTCGAACCACCAACAAATCAGATGAAGGGCCATGATCAAACACGTATGCAATGGCATAATGCATTTTTGGAACTTAGCACGTGGCTTAGCTTATAAGAAGGCTTCGATCTTTCATTTGTAAAGCATTCCAAATCAAGTGAGAAGAATTCAGTGATAGGGAAACTTATCAACTGAGAGCGGGTTTAGTTTTACTGGGGTAGTGGGAGTAGGTACAAGTAAATTACCCGGGTGGATAAGGGGTCTCGAGTTTGAGTTTAAACACGAACGTTAATTTGTGCGGTGTAATATTCTCAATATAGTAAAACAGATGGTCTCCGTGGGGGTAGGTGATATTGGGCGAACCACACAAAAATCTCGTGTTCTCGCTTGGTGTCATTTCGGCTTTATATTTGTCCCGATAAAATTATCACGGTCTAAAATCAACCTTCCGCTGGGACCAAAATATTACCGCTCACCCCAACAAAAGGTCCATATAGTGCGTGTTGATCAAGCCCGCGCGTATATCGGTGGGTCACAAGCCCCACACACATTTGCCCATTTACATATATACCAATTCAAATTTCCATTCGCATCCGACACTTAGTGACATGTATAATGGAAACAATATCAAAACTTGTGACATGTATAACGAATTACTTGTGTATGGTAATATTCGAACAACATAATACTACGTTGAACGTTAACTTTCTAACAGTCATTTCCAACATAATACTACCGTTGCCACCACACTTCAACTAAATTCAGATTGAGACGAATGTCTCACTCTTAATATGAGACAACTACGGCTTCCAGCGTAACTAGTCCACACTGACTGATGTGACCTGCCCAAGCCCCACAAACAACGACAACGTCCTGCCTAATGTGATTTACCATCTCTACTATTGGTCTAGACCCATGGGGGCGGGGTGTTTTAGGTTGAGAAGCATGAACGGAGAAAACGATCTCGAATGAAAACTTGGCTTGGTTGCTAAGACTTACTAGAGGGAAGTACAAGAACATCTCATTTTTAAGTATATTTGGATGACTGGCGTTATAGAAAACAAACTCGAGATATATCAACGTGTAATAACCAATTATATGATTTAAAAAAAAACATGCCATTGCGACAAATGTAGCTTTTAACGGGAGTTTAGATAAGATTCAATGAATGGGATAGAAAGAAAAGTAATATAAAGATTCATTTCCCAGTGCATCATAATGTTGATATTATTTATTTTTTCCGGTCAGGTAGGTATTTGTCACATACTTGACCATGGAGCCTGGCAACTTGCCGCACGACAATTAAACAACATGGCAAGGCACAGCCATATTGCTCAACAATTGTCCCAGAATCCAAAGGTCACCGTAGGCTAGCAAGGCCAAGAGAAATGCAACCATGCAGCGGTCATAGCTTGATTGTGCTCAGCCAAGCGATTGGGCGGAAATGGGGGCAAACCATTTGGGACCTTTGGGCTGCCCTTGGACAAGACTATAATAGGCATTTGAAGGCTTATTTGCAAGTTAGTCGATCATAGTGAGCTAAGCATTTGTGTGAGGAAATGGCTGAGATATAAAGCATTTCAAGAGCCCCGAGTGTTAAAAGTCCGAATGCCCTTAGTGACAACTATTAGTATAAGATAGAGCGAGGCGTATACTTGTACGAGCGAGTTGGGAGCTTGTGCTTCCTCGATTTTGGGGCCTCGTTCTACATTTGTAAGAGTGGGTTGGGAGGAGGTCCTCGGTAATCTTGGTGTGTCGTGTTCGTTCAATTCTTACTGGTGTGAATTCGGAGTGCGCCTGGGCACCAACTTAAGTGTTGTTCGTGTGCCGGCTCAAAGAGGAAGTAATGTTTCGCGCTTTCCGCACGCAGCTTGTTCGTTGCTCCTAGCTTAGTGGCAAGGTCATGGGCATACTGAACCATTGCCGTGTGCAAAGTCGAAAAGTTTGGCGAAAAAAATTCCAAGTCACTCGAACTCCTGATGTTAACAACGCCATTGTAGTCCCCACACTCCGACTCAGTTCGGTCTGAATCGAATCTGAAGATCGGCCATGAGACGACCACAACTTCCAACGGGACTAATCATCCCAGATCCATGAGATCCACCCGAGATCCCACAATTGCCACATGGTTCGAACCCATGACCAAGAGTATGTAATTTCATCCTCCCAACAACCAGGCTAACCTTGGGGTTCCCACTATACTCGGTTTTTAGTAGAAACAAGAATATAACAAGCTTTAGTAATTAGTATCTAAACGTAGCTATCTTGACCCCGTGATGTCACACGGATATTGATTCAGAGCTTCTCCGCAATTATAGCAACATTTCGGGGAGAACGCATGGGATCGAATAAAGGTAGCATCACTGCATTACGTAGAACGTTGCCGTGTTCTTGGAGAAACAATAGTCTATCAAGAAGCAAAACTGTTTCCAAAACAGGTCCTAGAGCAGCACGAAGTGTCAAGTAAGGCCCAATAAATTCCTGCAACAATAAAGTCAGTTAAAATAGTATTAGATCCCTCAATGATATTGTTGCACTAAGGTTTTCTCAACCCACATTGGGTATGTGTATCAAAGAGAAATGTTAAATCGTACAAGTGTTGTGGCTGCCCAAATAAAAACCGTGGAATATCGGAAAATAGTTGCTAAAGATACACTTACTGCGAACTCATCCACTTCATCCCACAATCTGATAAAATCGATATCACCGTGATCATGAAGACCAAGACGATCTAGCCCAGACTTGCAGAATTTCAAGAACATATCATACCTATCAGCAGATTTCGAGGATTCGTCTGAATATTCTGAGTTCGACGAAGGTTTTTGAAGCAATGGATAGGGATTAAAGGATGAACCTGTAGAAATATCGTGAAGAAAAGAATGATACTCCATCAAACATGCAAAATGACATAAATTGGGTCTTATTGACATTTAAAGTAACAGATTCAATCAAACTAGGTAATCTGAATTTGTTTGTTTCTTTACTTAGATTTCTTTTTTCTTTTTCCATTTTTGGGTGGTGCGGGTAAATCTACTAAAATAGGAGAAAGTGCACGGAGATTCAAAAGTATTGATTTACAGAACTCAATGGAGCAAACAAACTGACTTACAACTCTGTCCACTAGCAGTTGTGTTAACAAGATGAAGGCCTCTTCGAGAATGCTGGCGACGCAGAGCTTTTCCCTGACGCCCTATTGTAGGGCTTTTCATTATGACTTCAGGGTAATATTGTGACAGAACCTTATCAAAATAGAATATTAAGAGAAGTGGTCAGAAACATTTTGACCGAATCTTGTATTTAGCACACAGCACGCAGTTTGCAGAGATAAAGAAATGATTTATTTTCAAAGTAATTAGCAGCTAAACAAAGGGCACGTGTCTATGTTAACAATTCTTAATTAGATAAGAGAAACTGGCTGGCAGAGGAAATAAGCAGATAAGCACCATTTGGAAGGCGGCACGACATGCATGAAGCTCAAAGTTGTGAAGGCCAGCCATTTGCCCCAAACCCCTCCACCTGTCTGCACTCTGTAAGTAATTCAACGGATTACATTATAGAGAGCTAAAAAAATTATTATACAAATATCAGACTCGGCTCGGAATATGCTTTGCCTTAAAATCGATGGAAGATACTGATCGAGATGAAATACAAAGGCATTGAAGTATAGGGGGAGGGGAATGAAAGATTTTGAGGGTCGTTCTTCTACTACAATAGCAATGACCAACAACAAATGGAGTTCAAAAACTATAGTCGAGCTAAAGGGTACACAATGGTGGTCTAAAACCGTAGATGAGCTAAGATATGGTGCTTTTACAAACTATTAAAACCAACCTGACAAGCGAGATCACGGGCACTTTTACCAAGGACTAAGCCGGCAGATTTTGCACCAAAACTCAATGGAAAAGCAGACTCCCTCTCAGACTCGTTAGACTCTCCCTCGGTTAATAAGTTGTAACAGCAACCTGTGCTAACAACTGCTTTAACCTCATCACATTGCAGAAAGGTCCTGGATATATAAATATATGCATGTAATACTAAATTAGAAATCTGAAGCCAGTCACAAGCAGAAAAGTATATGATAGCAGGCCAGCAGAAAACCATCAAACGTTAAACCAAATGAATGGCAAATCGTATAATCAGTATTTACTTTATGCATTGCTTAAGTTGCAACAAAAAAACCACAGAACTTTATCAAAGCAAGTATACCATTACAAAATTACTAGACACTTCTTTCAGTTGAATCACACATTGAATCTCATATGATGCTCTCAGTCCGTATCAATAAAATGCCATGAAGAAAAGAGAATGCAAATATGACCTGAGCATTGTCACTGAAAGATCGCCACAAGCATGGGCATGGAGCCCAGCAAGCACTAACGAAGGCTTAGCTTTTCCTTCCTGAGGGACATGACTGAATCCCTATCTAAACATTTCTCAAGTGGTTTATCATCTGAGTCGTGCAATTCAACTAATTGCAGTAAGGAGTTGCTAACATCCCGCAACATATCAGGGGATAACACTCGGCAAGTCATTGTTTTGGGTACTGGCAAACATAAGTTGGTTGATCTGATAAAAGAAATGGTTTAATCAGAATCTGATAGAGTTCACAGTGTGCTCGTAGAAAATTGCATTAAATGCATCAGTATAATGGCCGCAGCAGCAAATATTAGCTAGGTAACCACATTGTTGTCTAGTCTAAATAGTGAAACGCTACAGCAGCAATTACAATATTCAATCAGTTGAGAATTATATGCAGAAACAGAAACAAAATAACATTAAAAACAAATAACGAATTGTCAAACTTCCAATCCTTCTAAACAACAAAACGTTCAATTAGGATTGCATGAATAAAATAATACAAGAGGAAGAGATGATGTGGCGTCCATAGATCTAAAAAAAATTAGCCAGCTGCATAGTTGTCTCAAATGCATGTTCTGCATACGATCACCAAGAGATTGGTGTCACCTGGCAAACTCAAGATGCCAGTGGCAGGAGAGAGAGGAATAAGCGTAAATCAACGACATACCGCGATTTGCATTTTCGAGCTCTGTAATATTTCTCTATCCGTTTCGCACGTGCATTCGGTGACACTTCCATGATGTGGAGAGGAATCAATTGCTACTACAGAAAGCTCGTGTTCAAAGGAAAGAACTTGCGCAAGATAGCCCTTGTAAAAGCAAAACAGACGGAGCAGCAAAAAGGTTAAGAGTACAGCTTAAGGTGATATCCTTGCCACATCTAAAATACTAAGAAATCTCAGATATGCTGAGATAAAGGGTCAAACCCAATACCTGTCCAGAACCAACATCAAGGACTGTTTGTGCACCAACTCTCCTGGCAACTGTATTGATTACTGCTCCAAGCACTTCAATCTTGCTTGAAGAAATATCAAATAGTCAAATCAAAATATAAGCATTGCAAATCCTATAGTTTTACTTGAAAGACAGTGAAACAAAAAATCACTATTTTGTAATCACTATTTTGTAGACAGCAGCGTGAATAAGGTATTCTCATCTAAGTATATCTAACTTCTCTTCTGAAATTTTAACGGATAAAACGATCAAGGAACAAATTTAATGTAACAGAAACCACAATATAAATTATGACCTTAACATCACAATTTACCAGAAGCAACACCATGTTGGTACGCCATACACTACACAAATCCCTCTTAAACCACTTGGGAACAATTACCATTATAGTATATACAATGAATACTAGAGCAAAAAACCACCAAAAATGTTACAAATGAACATTGTTATTAAAAACATACTTCGTGTTTTTTTCTTCTCATTCATGCCCTGGGAAATGACATTATAAGTTGTGCTACTCTGAGACATGGGAAAACCTGCATCAAGCAGAAATTACCCGGATTAATAGGAAAAAAACCTTTTCCAAACAGAAACAACAAAAATAATTAATGGTGATTTATAGGATCAAGAGAAAACATACCTCCCGCAAATCAGCTTGACTCCGCGGACGAGAAAGTTCAGCGAGCGCACGAATAAATTCTTTAAGAGAAACTGGCCAGTGATCCTATCATAAAAACTACCAAAAATTGACTTCTATACTACCAAGGCCCACACTGAAATATAATCTGGAAAGGGCACACTCCACATATTTAACAATCTTCTTTCATGTACATAAGCTTGCGAACACCATCTTAATTCAAGTTAGGCGATTCAGTAAGACAAAAAAATCCAAAGAACCTCAGCGAAGATGAATGGAATGTAGATAACAATATTAGTACCTGGACCACACCAGATGGAATTAGAAGAATATTACCAATCGGTTCTGTTCTCGGGCAATCCATCCATTCTTTATCAACTGTTTCCCAAAGTCTATCCTGTAATAGTATCAGCGACAGAATCAATTGCACATTACCGTGCCTTTCTAGCGATACAAAAACGCTACCTATACATAAAGACTTTTTTTGGTACAGCATATATTGCCTTGTAGAAATTGACGACGTGCGCCTCAATTAAAAATCGGTAGGGTTCGATGAAATTTATGATGGAAGTGATCCATTTTAGGGTTCTTTAGCTGACTTGCTAGAGTAACAGCAGTCAGGCATGGTCAGAATCTCCGGCGTCAGAAGGAGCCCAGAGTTGGTCTGGCAAAAATTAGGATTTATCAATTATAAGGAAGTAGACGATATTTTTGAAAAAAAACAAATCGGATTTTTTTTTAACTAATAGCCTTTTACTTGTTCATCTTTTAAAAAATAGCACCCAAAATCGGATTTTACCTTTGTACCCTTATTAACTCCGTGCTAAAGACTATTTTACCCTATTTAATGGTAATCAACAATCTCAACAACAAATCAACGAAAATATTACTTAAGGTAAAGGGTTTACATGTTTTACTGTGGCGAATCTGAAGCAGTAAAAGTAAAAAAAACAACCAGTCATTTCAATTCAATTCAATCGTTCTCCTGCACAGTCCGCTGCACTGCAAATCGTTTTCTCTGCAACTCAAACCCAAATCCTTACCTCAATCGACTCAATCGACAATGGCAATCAACGCGAACACCCAAAGAGTGGAGGTATGTGTTCTACTCTTCGTTTTCTTCAATTTAACGCGAAAATGGGATCTGGGAACGACGCACTGAACCCTAATTTGGTGCGGACCGGCTTGCAAGCATGGGACGTGCTTGGCAGCATAGGACCCATGCTTGCTAGCATAGGACCCGTGCTTGCAAGCATAGGACATGTCCTTTCAAGCGTACGTTGCTTTTTAATGCATGGGCACCATGCTTGCAAGCACACCCCACTTATGAGCAGGGAACCTGTGCGTATTTCATGGGACCCGCCCATAAGATGATGATCCCAGCACGGGTCCCAGCGCGGGCCCCTGATCATAAGCGCGGGTCCTCTGCCCTTAACACTGGGTCCCATGACCTTGCGCGTGCAATGACATGGGACCCGCACGTTATGAGCAGGGGACCCGCCTTTGTACGCAGGTGCGCAGGGGTCTCATGTGCATCTGTGCTTGAATCTCAGCATATGCGATGTGGTCGCCTGCGCATCTGTGCACAAGGGTTTTCTATTTTCAATATTCATACCACGTAATTAGCTAAAATGTGTTTTTTACGTATAAATTAGGTTGTGATGAAGAGGTAGTTTGGCACAGAAGATGAAGTTCCTGATTGCCATGTTAAGCTGACCTTGTTATACGGCGAGGCCAGCCAACTGATAAGATAGTGTCTGAACCAAATGGAGTGGAGATATTTAGAACGAGAGTCCTTTCTGCCGCCTTGTTAGTACCGGGCTGGATTTTAACCTATCGGCCCAGTTGCTTTGGTACCTCATCCAGAGGCAGACGATGCTGAACAATCGCGAAGAGCTGTGGATGGTTGTTGGCAACAAACAACTCCGATTTTCAAAATCGAAGTATTGCCTAATCGCGGGGCTCAAGTTCGCAACTGAGCTACCACCGGAGGCAGACAACTCAGAATTCACCGCGGGATATTTTGGCGATAGAGCAAAAGTCCACATGTCGCACCTCAAACATGCGTTGGAGGAGTTGGCTAGAGACGAAGAAGGTGTGGACTTCAAGAAGCTGAAATTGGCGGACGTTTACTTCGCCACCGTCGTGTTGATGCCTCGACAGTCAGAGAAAGACAGCGTCGTCAGTTCCCGGGTCCTTAGTCTCGTCGAAGACCGTTTGCTTTCTCCCAGTATCCTTGGGGCAGCGTGGCTTTCAAGGAGGTCATACGCGCTGTAAAGGTTAATCTACGGGAGAGGGCACGGGAGTGGCTGATCAGTGGGTTCGTACATCCACTTCACCTGATTTATAATTAAGCTTAGCCATACCTTATTTTTTGCGTTATTTGTATTCAGATACTAACATACGAGTGCATATCGGGCGTTGCACACGAGTGTGCGGGGCGCAGGAAGAAGATCCTATGCCACTCATGCTGAGGTGGGTGATGAACGATTCGCGTCGGAATGGATGCCCGAGTTTTAGGACCGTCACAACTACCGCCGACGGGTCCCTTGTACTAGGGTTGTTAGTGCCGTCACCGGACAAGTTGAAGGCGGCATACTTTCGGAACAACATTTTTGACGTTGGGGCGGCACACGAGCTATTCGAGCGTGTGACGGGCCTACTCCTGCAGGGAGTGGATGTCGGGTGTTCTCCTGGCCACCGCAATCGCGGCGAGGGTCCTAGCCGGCAGAATTTCAAAGCTGAGGCCATCCCCCAGATCGAGACCAGTGGCCGTTGCGACGATGATATGATGATGCCTCACTTTGATTTACCGATTGTACCTGTTCAATAGTTTCCCATACCTGTGGCAGTGGTTGAGGCTGGAGATTGTGTTGTTTCATTAATTGCCTGAGGAGTTCGAAGAAGAGGCGATCGAAAGAAGCAGAGGACTCAGAAAGGCCTTCACCGGACACCTCCACACCGCATAATAAGGTGCTAAAAGGCAAATCGACCGAAGAAATTGTTGATCTAAGTGATGAGGATTCAGAAGCAGATAGAAATGAGAAGTGGAGCAAGAAGTACCTCGGACGAGTGGACTTCTCCGAGCGTCAATTGATTCATGCAGATGATCGCGTGCTCATTTACAAGTACCTTGAAGCGCAAAGATTTAGGTACATTTTTTCTTTTGCAGTGATAACGTTTGGGAAAGTGACATGTTCAACGTGATGCTCAAGGCTTCTACATGTTGCTTTTTGATGATATGCTCAAGTCCAATTATCTTGACGCATATCTAGATTGCTTGAGGCGCATCTATGCGGACTCCGCTAATTATCCCACGTCTTCGTCTTTCCAAGTTACGTGCAAGACGAGCACTTTAAAAAGGCGCAGGAGTTGAATAAGAAGGCGAAGGAGACGGTGGATGATATGGATGACTTCCTCAATAGATTGTCGACAAGCAGTCAGATCTGGTTGGAGCGTCTCATGAAGGATGAATTGGTGTGATGCAAGTACATCATCTCTCCTGTTTTCGTAAGAAATCACTGGGCAGTGCTTATTTTTGACGTGTCAACGCAAACCTTCGTCCTTAACGGTTCGTTGGGCGCGCTGCAATTGCCGGGAGAGTGTTCGTAAGTAGCTCGAATGCGTACACATATGATTTTTATTTATTTGGTAACATGCTCGTAACATTCGCTATCTTTTGCAGGCGGAGTTTCTTCCTGAATATTGGTGTTTCAAGTTCGATATTGTCACAAGGTGAAGTTGAATTACAGATTGAATAGGAACCAGAAGGCTAACAGCTTGGATTGCAGGGTTCATGTGGCTTGACATTGGAGACGGTTATGGTTGACACGCTCGACTTTAATTAATATCAAAGGCAAGTTGATATTTCAGCATATCGCTCCATTATGACTGCATGGATACTACGTGACCAGCATAGCTGTATGCTCCCTTTGTTGGGTTGAGTTTGGAACTGTTAAATTGTAAGTTTTTGGACATTTTGGACATGGTTTAGTTGAATAAAATTTTTCCGTGTTGAATTTATGTGGTGAATTTTAATTTTACGTGTTTGATGTGTGATTTGACATGACACGTAACTGAAGGTGGGCTGAACGTTCCCTGCTTGGGTCCCTTGAATATAAGTGCGGGAACATGTTTTTCCCGCTGGGTCCCCTGCCCTAAACGTGCGGGTCCCCTGCTAAAAGTGCGTGGGTCCCCAGTGTATATGCGCGCGTACCTTGGTCCCCTGTGTATATGCGGACGTACCTTGCCTGATATTGCTGAGGTCCCGCACATAAGTTCGAAGGGACCAATAAGGACCCGAACATCTCAGCGCGGAGACCATGCAATATGCGTGGGTCCTCTGTTTTTTTTTGTGCGGGAGCCTTGCTCATAACGTAGGGACTAGGGTTCCCTGTGTTCATGTGCAATTTCATATTTGTTAATGCATGGAATTAGCTGTATAATTGTGAATGTTTATACGTTATTTATCCTCTACTACAATATTAAGTCATCATAAAATAGCACACATGTAAAAAATTGGATCAAATCACAATAATTGCAATCGATTTATAAGATTGGTAATTGTAGAAAATTCACAAACACAAGGTACGTTTTTGGAAGTGTTGTTTTCTATCTTCACCTTTCAGTTTGGTCAACTCGAAATACATGTTGGAATATATTCTTTTTTTTAAAAAAAAGTGGACTTACGTATAGTTCAACTACCGGCAATTTTTTATTTTTTTTAATCGCGTACTTAATTTTTATAATTATTAGTTTATTAAGAAATTTAATAATATTAGAAATCCTTTCATTTATCAATTGGGAATCAAATGTCCCGTCATCTGTCATGTACATACTGTATACTGACACTGCTCTGACATGTCACTTTTGACCATAATTGAACAATTATTGGTCCCACTCATTATTGAAAAGTGACCAACCCTAATGTGCAGGTACCCTGTTTTTCTGCCGGGTCCCCTGCCCTTAAGGCACGGGTAACCTGCTCATAACGCGGAGTCCCGTGATCCTTGCGCGCAGCCCAAGAAAATTTCTTCCAAAGCTTTTACCATTAAACCAAGCACATATCCATCATATTCTTGGTTCGGTTTTCTTTACTATTTTCGCTTTTTTTCTTTCTTTTCTTTTATTAAAACTTAAACCAAGCACATATCTTATGTAATGTTAAGTATGCAAGGGTATAACTGGAATTTTAATTTCTTTCGGACCGTTAGACCTAGTTCGACCGGAAGGGGAAAGTGAGCAAATTTTATAAATCGTAGGGGTATTATGTTCTTCATTTTATTACCACAGGGGGGTTTTGTGCTATTTACCCTAAGGTAAAACTAGTTAGTGATGTTTGTAAAAACTTAAAGGACAGCGAAGAAGAACTGGTAAACGTATCTTCTCATACGAACTAATCACTAAAAAGCGTGTTTGATTGTTTAAGAAAATTAAACAATTAGGGGATCTCCTCACCAAAAGAGGTCAATCGTCAAACTGATCAAATCATCTTTCCCAACCAACCGAATGATGTACAATTCTAAAATCCCCACAAAGGATTGGACTTTCACTATAACAAAAAAAAAAACGAAACTACCGACTACATATTGTAGTCGGCAAACCCACGTTGTAGTCGGTAGGGCGCCTGCCGACTAGGTTACCGACTACATTTTGTAGTCTATAAATCGCCTTTCGATAAATGTCGTGTAGTCGGCAACACCGACTACATGCCGACTACGTATTTGTAGTCGGAAGCTTCCAACTACACCGACTACAAAGTCGGTAATACCGACTAGATACCGACTAACTTTGTAGTCGGTAATTATCGACTATCATAAGTCGGTAATTAGCGGATGTAGTAGGTAAATGCAATTAAGAATATTTTTTCCCGATTTTATTTCACTTAATTCTTTTAAATTCATAAAAATAAATAAACATTAAGAAGACAAGTAATATTAGAAATGTCGTCCACAAAAAACATCGTCTACATAAAAACGAGGTGTCAAAACGATAACAAAAGCAGGTTCGAGAAATAACATAACTACTAAACCCTAAGCCAAGTCGTGACCGCTGCCCGGAAAAATCATCATGGCGACGCACATTAATATTTTGCGACGCATGTCTATGTCTCGTCCACATAATCTCGATTGCGGCGTTATCCACGTGACTCACCTTCATAGCGCTGCAAGAAGTGCTCGAATTGCGACTCGTCCACATGAAAACTGAACTTACCGTTTGCCATCGCAAGAAAAAACAAAAAGAAAAACGCTGAGGATCATGCCCCGAGACCATGTGCATTTGACATTCCAAATCCATAGCACATGTGCATTAATCAGAACCATCAAAGATCATACTGCATAGTCAATCTTTCGACAGTGTCTCTGCTTACGACTTGTCTCTGATGAAGCTCTCTCAGAAGATTCACAGCCAACTTCCTTTCTTGTTCGTAGATAACCCCTTCAACTAAAATGGTGTAAGTAGTCTCATTAGGCACGTATCCTTTATCAACCATCATCTCAAAAACCTCTAAAGACATGTCCGTTCTCCGACACTTACACAGTCCAAGCACAAGGGCGTTGTAATTATCAAGGTCAGGACGATATCCATTCTCTTCCATGACGTTGAATATCTCCAACGCAGCGTTCAGCATTTTCTCCAAACATAACCCTCTGATCAGCGAGGAGTACGTGTAAGGATCGGGGCGTGAATCCGCAACAGTCATTTCATATAGCAGCTGAAACGCTGGCCAAGTATTTCCCTTTCTACACAAACTAGACACTACAGTTCTATAGTACTCATGAGTAGAAGAATCTTGTTTGTTTCTCAAACTTTGTATAACCGAAAAGGCCTCTTGAACCATCCCTTCCTCACACAGCAAGGCTATTGCATTATAAGTCCCCTCGTTAGGACCACAGTTCCTATAAATCATCCGATCGAGACACTTTGTGACAGCTTCAACATTTCTGTCCTTGCAAAGCCTTGCAAGGATGGGATTATAGCTAGCAGCATTAGGCCTAAACTGTCCATCCTCGAACAAATCCTCTAACGCCTCTAAAGCTTGATCGATTAAGCCATGAGCTGCTAGCGAGCCAATCAATATGTTATAAGTAACGACAGAAGGCGAACGTTCATCGCCAACCATCTCAGAGAGGAGATTGTTGGCCTCAGCCCAACGACCCTCGTAGCACAAGCTCCTCAGCAATATGTTATAGCTCACTACGTTAGGTTCGAATCCCTTGTCAGGCAAATCCTTAAACAGTTTCATTGCCTCCTCAAGCCTATCTTCCTTACACAGCCCAGTAAGATTACATTATAACTCACCAAATTTGGACTTCCACCCTTTGCAATAACATCGTCTAACAACCTCATTGCCTCGTCGACGCCTTTCTCCTTGTAAGCAGCCTCGAGCAAGATCGAATAGGTAAAAGCGTTTGGGACAAGTCCTTTTTGCATCAACCTCTCCACAAAGTGAAGGCTTTGGTTCAAATTCCCACGCATACAGAGCCCCCTAACAAGGAGTTATAAGTCAGCGTGTTAGTTGGGTAACCATATTCCTCCATTTTTTCGACTAATTGCATAGCGTGCCCTACATTTCCCCTCCTACAGAGATGATTCACCAAGAAAGTGTAAGAAGCCGCGTCGGGTATGCTGCCCGATTTTATCATCATCTCCATCACTTTGGTGGCCTTCCTCAGCTTATTCGATTTGCAAAGATCGTACAATAGCTGAGTGGCATTGTCTACGTCGGGCTTATGGCCTTTACTAACCATGTACTCCAAGTATAAGAATGCATCGTTGAGCTTCAGTTCCCTTGTTCTTGGATCAGTTTTTCCAGATCTCCAATTGGGAAGTGTAAAGACGCTGTCTTTAGGTGGCAACGTTATCTGGGCTGAGGACTTAACTTTGGGGAAACGATGTGTGAGTTTGAGAGATCGAAATTCGGTACCCATAGAAGAAGCCCCGATGACTTTTTCACTACATAGTGCGATGATGATGGCCATACTGCTGATGACGAGTTCAACAGAATTGTCATAACTCAAAGATAAATCTTTTCAAGTTTCTTCAGCGACTCACAAGGACTTTTCATGCATTTGAAGAACCCAAGATAAGTAATTGGACTTAATATGTGGGAGATAACAGAGGAGGATGATGGGGTCTGATGAACTTATATCAATTGGTTGAAATTCTTCAAGAGGATGGGGAAGAAGATGAATAAGTGACTCTGTTCTATAAACCAGGTGTGTCCCTGTCCACATGGACTGTAATGTTATCCAAGAGATTATGGGAAGAGGAGCTGAAGAGCTGTGAATTACAATTCTAGTTCAATGGCTGAGGAGGGGGCCATTCTGAAATTTTATGCCAATATTCAATATGACAAACCTTGAGTACTACGATAGCAATTTTGAGGACACCACCCATCTATATTCTTATATTAACTGTCAGGGGAGTTAAAATTGCCATTTTTATCCAATTTTTGGTGTATCAATTACACTCAAAATTAGAGTCTATTTGTCAATTATTTATTTAATACATAGGATTGATATTGCCGAACTACTCACCCCACTCTTTCCTTAACTACTCACCACCTTGAGAAACCTGTTAATACGAATTGGTTATTATTCTATAAAATTAGCTCTAAAATCAATTTTTATATTCTTAAAAATAATCTAAAATTAACTCCAACATTATAATTACACATACTAAAGTTTAAAATATAAATTAATATATAAATTTATATAGTCATGCACACAATTGGGTGTGCCAAAATACTAGTATGCTTTATAAGCCAGCGCGCACATCGGCATTTCCTCTCTCTCTCTCAACGTCCACAACACCATGCGCTTGGACGTAAGTCATCTATTCTATTATATAAAGGCTCAGGGCCTGTTAAAAACTGCCTCAATCTGATTTTTTTGGTATGTCAATTGAATTGAAATCACAGCCGTTCGTTACCTACATGATCTATTCTATCTATTCTATTATATAAAGGCTCAGGGCCTGTTAAAAACTGCCTCAATCTGATTTTTTTGGTCTGTCAATTGAATTGAAATCACAGCCGTTTGTTACCTACATGGAGCAATCTAAACCATCGATCAATAAACAAACATTTAGGTAATTAATAATTAAAAAATTAACAATCGTAATCAAACCCACCATGGGCCACAATAGGGTCTTTTTAAAAATAGCCTTTGACGCGGTCAAGTTTAAAAAAATAGCACTCTTGACTTTTTTTTTGGTCAATAGCACTCTTTTTAATTACACTTAATCATCTTCTCGTAATCCCTATTATAATAAAACAAAAGAAAAACAAAAATAAAATACAACGCCTGAAATGAATTAAAAGCTGCACGTCCATTTTGCAGCAGAAAGCATTAATTCCACCTCACCGAATTATTCTTCTTCTTCGTCCTCGTCCTTAATAGAAATCACCTACAATGTCTACGTCCCGACTTCATATCAGCTTCTTCACAGGCGAAGGAACACTCGAAAGTCCTCAGTGAACGAATTCGAACCTCACGCTTCACTGTAAGTATTTTTACTGGTCGTATTTTGAATATACCATCTAAATTTGTAACTCTCAGTCCTAATCCCTGTTTCGAAGGTAATGGGTTCCCCAAGCTTCGAAATTCAGGTTTGGACTGGCGAAAATGTTTCAATTTTCACTATTTAAAACGTCCAGTTGATCAAGGGACCCTGCTTGAAAGCTGGCAACCCGGGCGTTAGATCATGGGACCCTACATAGAAGCATGAGTCCCGCACATAAATATACAGGACCCGCACATAAATTACACGGGACCCGCGCATAAATTCATGGGACCCGCGCATCAGTGCATGGTTCCCGCAAATTAGTGTCGGTGAATTAGATAATGGGACCTGCAACATAAATTCAGGGGGACCTGCACATAAATTCAGGGGACCTACGCGCAAAAGAAAGCGCCCGCGCATAATCGCTTCTTATTGATAGGTACCATTACCCATACACTAGAGCTTGGGTCCGTGCAAAGAGCTTGGGTCCCGCGAAAGAGAGCTTGGGTCCCGTGCACTGGAGGCTGGGTCCCGCGATATATGTTAGGATTTTCCAAAGGTCTTACGGTTTTGCAAGCTGTAGGGCTTCCATTAATTATCTCTACATTATAAAAACACACAACATCCGAAAATAACATTTTTGTTAATCCTAGAAACAAATCGACCAAGAATGCTGACGGACGCCCAAATCGTCGCCCGCCTCCAGGAAATCGTCCGTAACTCGGACCCCCGGACTACCACGGCCGACGACGTCCGCCGCCGTCTAGAGGCCGACCTCGGCGTCGACCTCTCCCAAAGGAGGCTGTTCGTCGAGTTTTGAGATCGACAGATTCTTAAACCCCGACGACCCTTCTATCGAACTCGACGGCGACGGCATCTGCGGTGGTATGAGCGAAGTGATCGAGGACAAGCACCCGAGCCTGTCCGAGACGACGACGACGACGACGCTGAGAGCGAAGTTATCCTCGGCCCAGGTTGGATCGAGGTTGTCCGAAACGACGCCGTGCAGAAGGATGTCGTCCAAGGTCCGGTTGGAGAAGGGCGGAGAAGGGTAGAATAGTAAATTACTTAATAATTTTATGCTATTGTATTGTACGTGAATCTAAGTATTTATATTTAATTTGAAGCATTATATATTATATATGAACCTGATCTAATTAGTATTGTATTTTAAATTAAATGAACTATTTTATAATATTTAATTAGGTTTAAAAATATATAATAGATATTGTATTTAATTAATTAGTTAGTTTGTAATAAACATAAAGGGGTATTTGTAGCGATTGGCAAACAACACAACCCGTGATAGATTTCGTGTAATAAACATAAAGGTTTAAGAATTTACTGGTTTTACTTTATCGATTGGCAAACGACACAACCCCTGATAGAACCCGTGTAATAACTATAAAGTTTAAGAGTTACAGGTTTCACTGTAGCGATTAGCAAACACAACCCGTGACAGAACAGTAAAAGTAAAAAAGGCAACCACCACTTTAACGTTCAATTCAATTCAATCGTCTTTCTCCTGCACACCAACGTTTTGCAAATCGATTCTCTGCAAGTAAAATCCAAATCAGAACCTCAATCTACAATGGCAATCAGCGGAACACCCAGAGAGTGAAGGTATTTGTTCTACTCTTCGGTCTTCAATTTAACCAATCGAACCCTAATTTTCAAAATCGGACCCAGTGCGTGCAAGCAGGACCATGATTGCAAGCATAGGACCGTGCTTAGAAGCACATGACCCGTTTTTCACGGCACCCGCCCATAAATGATGGTCCCGATGATGGTCCCAGCACGGGTCCACTGCGTAGTGTGTGTCCCGTGACCTTGCGCCCGCGAAGAACACGGGACCCACGCGCTACGAGCAGGGGACCCCTGCGTTATAAGCAGGGGACCCCGCTTATACGCAGGGGACCCATGCCTGGACCATCATCTTATGGGCGGGTCCCGCGAAAATACCACATGTCCCGTGTATTCGCACAGGTCCCGTGTAAATTCGCACAGGTCCCGGGTAATACGCACAGCATATGCGATGCGATCCCCTGGCCATATGTGCATATAGGGTTTCCTAATGTCAATATTCATACCAAGGTAATTGGCTACAAATGTTTTACGTATAAATTAGGTTGTGATGAAGAAGCAGTTGGGTTTAGTGGACGAATTTCCTGATTGCCGTCCTGCGGTGACCTCGTTTATACAGCGACGCCAGCGAGTTGATAAGACGTGTCTATAACCAGGAGGAGTTTCAGAGCTTTTGTGCCTCGAGTCCGTTCGGCCGCCTTGTTATGGCCGAGCCGGATTTTAAGCTCTCGCTTCAGTTGTTGTGGTAACCTCATCCAGAGGCAGACCACTCTGCACAATCGCGAAGAGCTGTGGATGATTGTTGGCAATAGTCCACTCCGATTTTCAAAATCAGAGTACTGCCTAATCACCGGGCTGAAGTTTGAAGCCGTGATACCGGCAGTGAACGAAGATAAAGCATTCACGAGGAGATATTTTGGCGATACAGCAACAGTTCGCTTGTCTGACGTGAAGATGGCGTTGGAGGGTTTGGGCTGGCGACGAGGAACGGTGGACGAAGAGAAGATTAAGTTGGCGAACGTCTACTTCGCCACC
>JAPQWV010003276.1:0-43502 GCA_027422505.1 Craterostigma plantagineum
ATCCGAGTCAAAGATCTTGTTCGAAAATATGGGATTAAACGAGTAAGCTATTCGAGCTCAATCCGAGTATCATATAGCACTCGAATAAACTTCACTGGATTAGTTGTTTCTGTCGAACTTCACTGTTATTCGAGTGAAAGAGCTTGTTCGAATAATGCTAACTTTTATCGAGTTTGCATATTCGAGCATATTCGAGTATAATACATAACTCGAATAATTTAAAAAATCGAAAATATTGTTTTTATATCATGAGCATGAAATGTTAAATAACATGAAAACATTTCATGTTAAATATCATTTCATGTTTAAATAACATTTTCTTTCTAAGTAATAAGATATTATAGAGATTCTTGAAAAAAAAGAAAATCAAGTGATATTTCGATACATGTTATACATATTGTTGATGGGAATGTATATACTAAAGTCCTATCTACCAATGTATTTCATGTATGTCATGCAACGACTTTTATTAAACATTGTTATCTTCATAAAGCGACTTTTTTAACATCATGAAGGCCCTAAAACATCGAAATATTGATATTTATCATCTATGTATCGAGATAATTAAAATTCAAAAATTTCTGAAAAAAAGACACTCGAATTACAAGATATTATTCGAGTACGGTATTCGATTTTTTTGTAAATTATTCGAGTTATTCGGTTACTCGAATAAGTTCAGGTTTTCGTTTTCGACTTTTTATTGTTACGTTATTCGAGTGACCTATTCTAATAATATTCGAGTTGTGCATGTTACTCGAAACAATGAAAAAGCTACAATCAAGCCAAACTCACAATAATCCATCAATCTCATACAACCTCATACATCAAACTCATCAACCTCATAATCAAACTCATACAAACTCATACATCAAGATTTACTTAATGTCTACGACCAAACTCCCGACGGACGGGAACCTCCTTTCTTTTCTCCGACCACGCCTTGCTACGAACGGAGGCGGCAACACCAATTGATCTGAGGTATCCCACTCGGCTTGATCCGGAACCGGCGAAACTCGTCCGTGATAAGCAGACTGCCACGTTAGGACAGAATAATATTCCGAACACAACGGGTAGAAACTCATGTTCGCTCGTAGACTCGCCGCGATTGCATGTGGACAGGAATCCTGTCGATGTCGAATTGGCGGCACGTACAAGTCTTCGACCGCAAGTTTAACAATGGCACACCACCCCGGAGATCGGACATCGTACTCATGCGGAGCGATTTCATGTACTTCATACCCTTGACTTAGCTCATACCTCTCACGGAGCTTCATTTCCACCGTCGGGGTAAACCGCGTGTTGCTTGTCCAGATTGCTGTCTGTATCTAGCAAACCAATCCGCCGTCAGCCTCTGTATCGATTCAGAAGCGCAATGTCGGTAGCTTTCTTTCTTCACGAGTCTTGCATTAATCGATTCCATCCCGTTCGTAGTCATGATATTATAGCGAGACGTCGGAGAATAGGCTCGACTCCATCGTTCCTTAGTATCAGTCTGTTGCAAATACGCGTAGCGGTGGGAAACCTATTCTCAAAATCACCATATTGTGAATCAAAGTCGCATTGCTTGTATATTTTAGCAATGTGTATGAACGTCTTGGTCGCACCCTGCTTCTTACACCTGCTTTTCATATTTTGTGACAGGTGCCAAATACAATGACCGTGGTTGCGCACGACCGTAGACGGCTGCAACGGCGGCTTTGATAGAAGGAGATCTGTCGGATACGATGACAAGATCGTCCTCGTTGGGCACGACTTGCAAGAGCTCGTTCAAGACCCGACCAAGCTTCTATGCACTCGTTATTGTCGATTATGCCCCAGCTAAAGGAAACTGATGCGGTCGCCATCCTCCGCTGATGCAATGAGCACCGTACCCCCATACTTTCCTTTCAACCAAGTACCGTCTATGCAAACAACCTTCCTCATGTGACGGTATCCCGCAATACAAGCACCAAGGGATAGGGAATGCGTGCTTAAATCTCCGCTCGTCGTCCAGATATACACTTGCTATGGTTCCCGGATTCACTCTCTCAACGTCGACAGGTACGACGGCAACAGCTTGTAATCTCATCGGGGTCACCCTTCATTGCATTTTGTGCTAAAATGCATCCTTTCCATGCTTTGAAGTACGAACTTCAATCCCACGATTTCTCATCATTGTTTGAATGAGTTTAGGGCCGGTGTAACTTGTTGAACCCTGAAAAGATTCAAGCAGCATATCACTCACGAGGTTGACGATGCTTGAGTGTCTTGCGTTCCGATTTGCAAGGTCGCACGTATGTGTGTTGCAATACGTACGAATCGGAATACGGATGTATCCTTAATCTTCGCCGTCCATATCCTCCAAGTACATCCATCCTCTTTGCATCTCACGCCATAGTACGATCGGGAAGTTTATAATCTTGACCTCGAAGCATGCCTCTATAGCAACTCTTTGGATCTATTCTTGACGGCCTTCTTATCCTCGAATTCATCACCGACCTTCATGGTGGAACCGTCGGTAAAAGAATACCGATCGCTAGGATAGTTGCATTTTCCTCTTCCTCCTCCTCCTCATCATTCCCTTCCGCATTTTCTCCGTCTACGCCATCAAAAATTGACGTGCACTTTCTGCCGTGATGCAACATTCTCATCACGGTCGTTCGCCTCATGTGACCTTACCCCCATAATTCACATCTTCGCATCCCCAAAGTCGATGATACGGTCAAAATAATCATCGATGTAACCACCTCCATCGCTACGAACCTCAATTGGAACGGGACCAACTTCATCATCCGCGAGAGTTTGACGGTGGAGGGTCGTAGGGACTCCAATCTCCACACGGAGAATCGGTCTATCCATTGGACCCCCTAAGTATATATAACCCTTCAACTCTCGATCATTCTTTATATAAACGGAGCACACCTTCCATACCTCTCATAGATGGCTGATAACTTAGCTTTAACTCCGGCCTCCCGCTTACGCCAATAGTCTCGTATATTTCGTTTCCGCAAGATCGTCCAGCAAACAACAATCGACATCAGACCCAATGGGCTTCATATTTGTTCCCATCCTTGACCCACATGCCCATTTATTATCATTCCCAATTATCCATTCTCCATCGTAATCATCATGATGCTGGTCGGCATAACCTGCATATGAAACAAATCATTGTTAATAAAATTTAATTGCAATATGCATTATTCGATAATTTCAATATTCGAAAAAATTGAAATTAATCGAGTAAACAATCGAGTAGTAAAAACAACTCGAATAGAGTCTTCGAGTATTAAGATTTTGAAGACACTCGATAAGTTTTATCGAAGAATAAATGGAATAATCAACTTTTATTGCAAACGAGTTATTCGAGTAAATAAATATTCGGAAACAAAAATTATTCGAGTAAACATTCGAGTTTACGTTTAACTCGAATAACATATCCTCTAATATGTAAGTGTAAAATTTCATAAACAATAGTATTAATCGAGTAAAGTTTCCGAGTTTATTCGAGTTTGATGTCCCGAATTGTATGTTCCAAAACAAACTTATCTGAGTGACTTTTCGAGTCAACGTGAACTCGAATAACAGACTCGAATAATCGGAACACGAAAATTTTCTGCAAATTCGCACAGATCTAAGGTTAAAATGCTACCCTAACTACCCAAACCTTCGAAATCTAATACCAGATGCTCGAAATGTAAATGTCATTAACATGAACGGAAATTACAATGCCCGATAATATATACTTGTACCGGCGTTAACATGAACGGAACTTACTGTATATGCGTTCAGAACGAAATTGGGATTCTTGGAGCTTTGGTGTTTCGATTTCGGCGGATGCTTCAGCTCGTTTTCCTTCAAGATCTCGTTTTGGTGCTTCGTGGTGCATTAATCAATGAGGTTGATGCGTTTTCTTTTTTTATTTTATATATATATTTCTTTTTTTATTTAGGTATTAATTAGGGGTTTAGTTATTAAGGAAACATGTTCCTCTTTTTTTAATTGACTCGGTCAAGTTCCTTTTTTTAAAAAGAAACCATAATATCTTATTTTTTAAAATAGCCCCCTTTTTTTACCTGTTTTTTTCGATCACTTTGGTAATAGAACAAAGCGATTTTAACATAAAAGGTTTCAATTCAATTGATATATATATAATATATATATATTATATATCTGCCGATTTTGGAGTTTGATGAAGACCTCTCCAATCTTGATCCAGCCATTTTCGATTTCAACGCTATTTTCATCTGCGTAGAAATATATTTTCCGTATGCTTGAATGTATATTATACAGAGGATGAAGATATAATCCAAATAGAACAGGCTAGAAAAATATGTCACACCACCACCACTTAGCAACAAGTGAATAATGTGTGCTGGTTGAAATAAAATACTAACATATAGGAACGAATATATAATCGGCTCAGAATATAGTAATACGCAACATATATTTACTATTTTTCTTGCTCATCGTTGAAAAGTAAAACATGGCAGAGCACTGTCTTACATGTTGAATCATTCAGTTAAATGCTTTTTCCCCCTTATTTAACATGCCCATCTTGTTTAGATGCTTAGATCCTAATATGTTGTTTATCACGTTATCGTAACCTAAGAAACAAGAATTCCATTTAGTTGTAATAAATTATATATGCAACGCAAAAACAAAGCCAAGAAATAAACATCGCCGGCTAAAATAATATACCCTCTTACTCAAATCAAAAACCACGCAGAAAAATTCCAAAACGAGGCCTGCAGTTCGAAATCAAAGCTACAGCAGTCATCATATACTTCATCAGTTCTTATATATTACGACAGCAATGGACCTACGCTTATGAGCCCTTGCAATAAGATTTACAGCAAAAGGAAATAAGAAATGGGAAAGATAATGGAATCTTCGATACGCAGACGGCAAGGACAAGCTTCTCATGCTCTTCGGCACAATAGGCAGCGTAGGAGATGGGCTTCAAATCCCCCTAATGATGTTCGTCCTAAGCGATGTCATAAACCAATACGGAAAACTCAGTTCTAACATCTCCATGCATTTAGTAGACAAGGTATGTATGTATTGTATGTAAGCAACTAATTAGACCTTAAGCTCAACTCTTTATTTTTAAACTGATACTAAGAATTTTCTCCGTCGACACAGTTTGCGCTGAGGCTTCTCTACGTCGCAATAGGCGTCGGACTTTCCGCCTTCGTCGGTAATTCTTGCAATTTTATAGACATTTTTTACGGCCTAATTTAATCATACGACGTTTTTTTTCTCCCACAGAGGTTTGTGTTGGGCTCGAACGGCGGAGAGGCAAACTTCTCGGATGAGATTAGAGTACCTCAAATCCGTCCTCAGCAAGACGTCGGCTTCTTCGACGCTCACGACTCTTCCAACACTTATCAAGTCGTCTCCACCATTTCGTCCGACTCCAATACCATCCAAGTCACCATAGGTGAAAAGGTAACACACACACATATATAGTGTATCTATTGCCAATTGATTTTAGAGTGGAACTGATCTGTATATCGAATGTCTTATGCAGATCCCCGACTGCATAGCGTACATGTCGTCCTTCTTCTGCTGCTTCGTCTTGGCCTTCACGCTATCGTGGAGGCTCACGTTAGCCGCCCTTCCGTTCACCCTGATGTTCATAGTCCCGGCGTTAGGGTTCGGGAAGATGATGATGGACTTGGCCGTGAAGGGCATAGAGTCATACGCGGTGGCGGGCGGGATTGCCGAGCAGGCGATATCATCGATAAGGACAGTCTACGCCTACGTGGCGGAGACCGGGTGCTCGAGAGGTTCGGCGGCGCGCTTAGGACCACCATGGAGCTCGGATAAGGCAAGGCTTGCCCGAGGCCTGATGATGGGGAGCATGGGAGTGATCTATGTTAGTTGGGGCTTTCAGGCTTGGATCGGATCGATCCTCGTTAGCAAGAAGGGCGAGAACGGCGGGGACGTCTTCGTCGCGGATTTATGTCTCATGGGAGGACTGTGAGTACTTCTATTTTACGATGATTTGTTGGAAAGATAACATATAAATTTGGAAAAATATATACTCATACAAGCTCAAACTATTAGGTAAAAAGTGTCATTTAGACCAAATAATCTTGGCTTATGAATCCTTGTTACCACCATTCGGGAAAAATCGATGCTAACTAGACAGTAAAGAAATCATCTCAAATGATACCCTTTCTGAAAGCTTAACCTTTTAGGTAAGTGTCACTCATCGCAACAAACTATAGATACTTTTCGCCTTTTGTTTTGGCAGAAACATATTAACGGCGCTGCCGAACCTCACGGCGATCACGGAGGCGAAGTCTGCGGCCGTAAGGATCACGGAGATGATCGACCGTGAGCCGTCGATCGATTCCGAAGAAAAACGTGGGAAAGGCGCTTTCGTACGTGAGGGGAGAGGTACAGTTCAACGGCGTATACTTCAGCTACCCTTCGAGGCCCGACGCTCCCATCCTCCAAGGCCTCGACCTAAAGATACCCGCGGTAAAACCACGGGCATTGTGGGCGGCAGCGGGTCGGGCAAATCCACCATAATCTCCCTCCTTCAGAGATTCTACGACCCTATCGAGGGCGAGATACTCCTCGACGGGCACAAAATAAACCGTTTGCACCTCAAATGGCTCCGATCCCAAATGGGACTCGTGAACCAAGAGCCCATCCTCTTCGCCACGACCATTAAGGAAAACATACTCTTCGGCAAAGAAGGCGCGTCGATCGACGAGGTCGAATCGGCCGCAAGTCAGCAAACGCACGACTTCATCGTGAAGCTGCCCGACGGGTACGAAACTCGAGTCGGGCAGCTCGGCGTGCAGCTCTCGGGCGGCCAGAAGCAGAGGATAGCCATAGCCCGGGCGTTGATAAGGGACCCGAAGCTACTCCTCCTCGACGAGGCGACGAGCGCGCTCGACTCAGAGTCCGAGCGCACAGTGCAGAAGGCGCTCGACGAGGCGTCGAAGGGAAGGACGACTATAGTCGTCGCCCATCGCCTCTCCACGATTAAGGCGTCCCACCTCATCGCGGTAATTAAGTCGGGGAAAGTCGTCGAGTCGGGCCCGCACGACCATCTCATGAACATCGAAGACGGAGAGTACTTTAAAATGGTGAGGCTCCAAGAATCAAGCCACGTGTCCGAGCCGTCGAGCCGCACTCCTGGCCGTAGGGCCAAGCGATCCGTCCACCGCCGACCCCGCGAGCGTAATGTCAAGCCCGAGGACGCCTTCCGTTATCAGTTCAGCCCGGGATTTTCAACCATGAGCGCGAGCTTCTCCCGCGCCTTACTCGGTGGCTTACGAAGAAGCGCACGACTACGACGATGAGGACGATGGGTCGACCGACGGGCCCACGGTCCGACTCCATCGCAGTGGCGGTTGCTGAGCATGAACAGGCCCGAGTGGGGACGGGCCTTGGTCGGGTGTCTAGGAGCCGTGGGCTCGGGGGCGGTTCAGCCCATCAACGCCTACTGCGTGGGAGGGCTCATTTCGGTCTATTTTAGGACGGACAAATCGTCGATCACCTCCCATGCGAGGATCTACTCCTTCGTGTTCTTGGCGTTGGGGCTCTTCAACTTCTTCGCCAACCTCTTGCAGCACTACAGCTTTGCGGTGATGGGGGAGAGGCTGACTCGGAGGGTCAGGGAGGCGCTGCTGAGGAAGGTGATGACCTTCGAGGTAGGATGGTTCGACGAGGAAGAGAACAACAGCGCCGCGGTTTGCTCGAGGCTGTCCACGGAGGCCAACATGGTTCGATCGTTGGTTGGGCGATCGAATGTCCCTGCTGGCTCAGGCGGTTTTCGGGGCGGTGTTCGCCTACGCTTTGGGGCTCGTGCTGACGTGGAGGCTGGCGCTGGTGCTCATGGCGGCTCAGCCGTTGGTGATAGGGAGCTTTTACGCAAGGAGTATGCTGACTAAGACTATGTCGTCGAAGATACAGACGGCTCAGAAGGAAGGGAGTCAGATTGCCAGCGAGGCGGTTGTCAACCATAGGACGATTACGGCGTTTTCTTCTCAGAAGAGGGTTTTAGGGCTTTTTAGGGATACCTTGGAAGGGCCGAGGAAGGAGAGCATAAGGCAGTCGTGGTTCGCCGGGTTTGGGCTCTTCAGCACGCAGTTTCTGGCGGCGGCTTCCACGGCCTTGGCCTATTGGTACGGCGGCAAGCTTCTGTCTGAGAATCTGATATCGCCGGAGAGGCTCTTTCAGGCGTTCTTGGCTCTTCTGTTCACTGCGTACACCATAGCTGAAGCTGGGAGCATGACGAACGATCTGTCTAGGGGAAGCAGCGCCGTCAGCTCCGTTTTCGCAGTTCTTGATCGGAAGAGTCTGATAGACGGCGAGGATCCGTCGATTGTGCCTCGAAAGGGGAGATTCGAGGAAAGGTGGAGCTCAGAAAACGTGGTGTTTGCGTACCCTTCGAGGCCAGAGCAGCTGATCTTCAAGGGGCTCAACCTTAAGGTCAACGCAGGGACCACCGTGGCTCTGGTGGGCCCCAGCGGTTCTGGGAAATCGACGGTCATCTCCCTCGTCGAGCGATTCTACGATCCCATCGACGGAGCCGTGTTCGTAGACGATAGGGATGTGAGAGACTACGATCTGAGAAGCTTGAGGTCCCAAATTGCCCTCGTCAGCCAAGAACCCACCTTGTTCGCCGCCACCATATACGAAAACATAGCCTACGGTAAGAAGAACGCCAGAGAATCAGAGTCAGAAAGGCCGCCATGCTCGCCAACGCAGACGAGTTCATAAGGTAAAGCGTACAAACAAAAAAGCTGTCTTTTTTTTCTTTTTTTGCGTTTATTCCAAAGGTCTGTCTAATCTTTAGTTATTACGCCGTTGAATGATGGATCGATTTAGTGGGATGAAAGATGGGTACGATACTTACTGCGGAGAGAGAGGAACTCAGCTCTCGGGCGGGCAGAAGCAGAGAATTGCGCTGGCGCGCGCGATTCTGAAAGATCCGGCGATTTTGCTGCTCGACGAGGCGACGAGCGCCCTCGACAGCGTGTCTGAGAGCCTTGTGCAGGCGGCGCTGGAGAAGATGATGGTGGGTCGGACTTGCGTTGTGGTGGCTCATCGATTGTCTACGATACAGAGGTCGAACTCCATTGCTGTGATTAAAGATGGGAAAGTTGCAGAGCAAGGCTCGCACAACGATTTGATGGCTATGAGGGGTCGTAGTGCTTATTACGGCTTGGTCACTGCGCAGGGGAGTAACTCTCCTTACAGGTGAAGGGTTTTGATCGAAGAAGCTAAGATGTTGAATTTGTACATCTCAATCAATTTGTCAATTGTGTTATTGGGACTGAGTTCTTGAATGTGTTGTGGAAGACGAATCCCAAGATTTCGACGTGTTTAAGCTCATCGAACTTCCAAAATTCGTACAGTCGTTTCTTTTTTCCTGCCTCACAGAATCGAAACTTGTAATGCAGATTTAGTTTCATTTGATACTGTGATTATTATCGATTCGTCACGGTGACAATCTCTGAGATATATAAGCTGTGTTAGCTCCATTATAGATTCCTGGCAACGATGATCATGGAAGTTATCTTCTTGAAACTGGTTTGATATTCTTGTTGCAACTCAGAATTCATAAAATTCTCATTAACTTTAAAAAAAAAAAAACTGAAGTGGCAAGAACTAAAAAGGGTATCTTGCAAATTATTACAATTTTTTGGGGCCAAATCTAATTTAGTGGAGTTTGGTGTTTCCCTCTTCGCTCTCTCTCTCTCTCTCTCTCTCTCTCTAAGACACTTGTGCGGCTTGAATTCTGCGAAAAAGAAAACCAAAACCCAGCTCACACACTACTACACGCACGCACCCCACAACAAACGACAATCCATCGAACGTTAAAACCCCTGTAAAACCCCCTTCAAAGATTTTTAACAGCCGCCGCGTTTTGTGTGTGCTAGTTGTAAAAAAAATTCATCCTTTTCTTTTTCTTTTTTAACTAAATTATCTTGAGGTATTTATCAGACCTATCAAGACGGCAGCTTTTGGAAGTAATAAGCTGCTAGGGAAAGTTCTTGCCGCCATGGCTAAAATGGGGTTTTATCCTCAGACTGCTAATTTTAGGACTTACCATTTTTGCCCCTCGTACTTCTTGTTCTGCCGCTGTGGCAGCGCTCGCTTCGGCTGTCCTTCTCCGTCCTGCAGCATAGCTCTGCTTAGGTCCCTTTTTTTTTGCATTTCTTGAAGCTGATTGTTGAGTTATACTCTTTGGTTGTTGCTTTGTGAATTTATCTCCATTTTGCTTTTTGGAGTTGCTCGGCGGCTTTGGGTTTTGTATTGGATAGTTCGAGGGTTTATCTTTTTTCAAAGTAGAGTAAAAAACGAGCCTTTCTTGAGTTTTGGTGTAGATCCTTTTTCACGGGTCGTTTATTTCCCCTACATAGATGAGCCAAGTTCTAGTCTTGCTGCAAAGATGTATCGTTTACTTAAATGCATGAGTTTGTTTAGAGCTTTTTCACTAATTCTTTCTGAAAATTGAGATTTCGTATTATTTGTGTTTTGGAAAGTTGTGTCTGTTTTATACATTCTCCTTATGCTTTTATACAGATTGAAGCATAGAGATTCCACTACCTTGGATAGACCTCACCATGCTAATTTGCTTCAGTTTAAGCAAAGATCGAATTATTGTACATATCAGCATGGCAGTGGTCAAATGCGCCGTCCCAAAGAATAGTTTGACTTACTCTCAGATGAACAATCCATTTGCACGTAAAGAGGTGGAATGGAGAAAAGATGATGCTATCGGAGTTTGGAATGATTTAGAGAGTCTTGGGCATACACCTGAGGGCTGGGGCCGAGTTACTGAAGAATACAAACAGAAAAGATGCAATTCGATCGAAGGAATGTATCTGCCCATGCTAAAACTCTTCCACGAGGAGACCTCACGCGAAAAATTAAGCCTATCAGAAGAGACACGGTATGCCCGCCCGTCTGTAATAGTAATGGCAAAGCAATAGCAGTCAAATTTCGCCGTTCATATTATTTTCTATATGATTAAATTCTTGTTTTTGAAGCATGCTATAATCGTTGAAAAATTTCTCTTGGGCAGTGCGAAAACGAAGTGAAAAGATATGCTGAAGTTCAAAGTAATGTGACTTTGCATAAACCAGGCGATGCTAGCAAGAGGCGTTAGAGAGGCATCCAAGGAAAATAGTTCCTTCCCAAATGGGTCCGCTCATAAGATTAATGCAGTGGACAAAAGAGAAGGAGACGAGAAAAATACGAAGCATGTTCCTAACGAGTGTGTTAGTGAAGCTGAAGAAAAAACAATAGCTTCTTCTAGGTACACAGAAGTTCATGAGAGGCTAAGTAAAGTTTACGATAAGGTGCTTGTAGTTGATAGCATTCCCCTGGCTACAGAGGTGGTTAAAATGCTAACCAGTGAAAGAAGCAAAGAATTTGTACATGCATGTGATACAGAGGTAATATATCAATTTAAACATTCGCTGAGGCTAGGCAAAGCTTCTAAGTTTGGTACTTTATATGATTTTTTGTCTCAAGTTTTCCTCCGTGATTGTTGACCATAGGTAGCGAACATTGATGTTAAAGAAGAAACTCCCGTGAATCATGGAGAGGTTATATGTTTTAGCATATACTGTGCCGAAGCTGATTTCGGCAATGGAAAGTCATGTATATGGGTGGATGTCCTAGATGGTGGTGGCAAGGAGCTGTTGCAAGTGTTTGCTCCGTTTTTGAAGACTCATCCATTAAAAAGGTAATCGTATAAGGCTGATCAACTTTCCACTTTGGTTCGAAGATTCAAATCTTGGATTTTCTTTTTCATTCTCTAGGTGTGGCACAATTACAGCTTTGATAGTCATGTCTTGGAGAACTATGGCCTAAAATTATCTGGTTTCCACGCTGATACGATGCACATGGCGCGTTTATGGAACTCCGCCCGAAGAACAGAGGGCGGGTATTCTCTAGAAGCGCTGACCGGCGATTCTAAAATCATGTCAGATGCTAAGATTGGCCGTGATGAACAAGTCGTTGGGAAAATATCCATGAAAGAACTCTTTGGTCGAAAAAAATTGAAGAAAGACGGATCAGAAGGTAAGCTAATCACAATCCCGCCCGTCGAAGAGCTTCAGAGAGCTGAAAGGAGATTATGGATCTGTTACTCTTCTTTGGATTCCATAAGCACGTTGAAGCTTTATCAGAGCCTGGAGAAGAAGCTGAAGAAGACCCCATGGTGCGTTGAGGGACGTTACAAAGTTCGATGTTCGACAACTATCAGATGTACTTGCGCCCCTTCGGCGAGCTTCTAGTCAAAATGGAATCCGAGGGCATGTTGGTCGATCGTTCTTACCTCGCTGAGATCGAAAAGGTTGCTAAGGAAGAACAACAGATTGCTGTCGATAGATTTCGTAAGTGGGCTTCGAAGCATTGCCCTGATGCTAAGTACATGAATGTAGGCAGCGATACGCAGCTGAGGCAATTTTTCTTTGGCGGTGCACAGAACAGGTAAGCTTTCTTTATTTACTTTCGAGAATTCATCATGGTATTTCTTTAAGTTTGTGTCTAATACTTCATTCGTACTGTATTTGAAGCAAGGACCAGAACGAGTATCTTCCTACGGAGAAGGAATTCAAAGTTCCTAACGTAGACAATATAATCGAAGAAGGAAAGAAAAGCCCTTCGAAGTATTACACGATAAAGCTGCGAAAACCCGAGGGGGTTAACATCGAAACTGATAAGTACACGGTGAGTGGTTGGCCTTCTATGAGCGGAGATGCGTTGAAAGCTCTCGCTGGGAAGGTTTCTGCTGAATTTGAGTTCTTCGATGCGAACGAGGAAGAGCTGCTCGACGAAAGTGGAGCTTCGTCGTCGAGCGCTGACATTGATACCTCTGCTTATGGAACGGCTTACTCTGCTTTCGGCGGTGGCCAAGCGGGAATCGAGGCTTGCCATGCCATTGCTGCTCTGTGCGAAGTTTGTTCGATAGATTCCCTCATATCGAACTTTATTCTTCCTCTACAGGTTTGTGTTCACATGGAAATAATTTGAGTCATACAAGAGATCAGCAATGTAATAATATATTAGCCTAAAAAACCTTTGATCGTTGGTTCAGGGCAATCATATATCAGGCAAGAATGGGAGAATTCATTGCTCTTTGAATATTAATACAGAAACCGGTCGCTTGTCTGCTAGAAGACCAAATCTGCAGGTTTTTCATTTCATCCCCGTGTCGTTAACTCTCCAATCCAAGGAAATAGTGTCTGTTGATCTCAAGAAAATCCACGAAATTATATTTTTTCTTCTATGATTGCAGAACCAACCCGCCTTGGAGAAAGATCGTTACAAAATACGTCAGGCATTCATAGCTGCGCCTGGAAACTCTTTGATCGTCGCAGATTACGGCCAGGTAATAAGATTGGCCATCACTATATTTCACATTCAGACCATTATTACAAGAAAAATAATTTAAAAGAACTGATTAACTTCCGTAATTACTAGTTGGAGCTTAGGATACTTGCACATCTGGCCAACTGCCAAAGCATGTTGGACGCTTTTAAGGCGGGCGGAGACTTCCATTCGAGGACAGCGATGAATATGTATCCTCATATTCGTGAAGCTGTTCATAGCTCGCAAGTGCTCCTCGAATGGCATCCTCAGCCTGGCGAAGATAAGCCACCCGTTCCTTTGCTGAAGGTTTCGTAAATTTTGTTGGAATTCTCTTCTCTCTACTTTGGAAATGCGAAAACGATTATTACATTGCGAACAATGCCCAGTTTTGTTTTTTTTTTTCTCTCAGGATGCATTTGCTTCAGAAAGAAGGAAGGCGAAGATGCTCAACTTCTCCATCGCTTATGGAAAAACGACCGTTGGACTCGCACGTGATTGGAAGGTAACTAACTAACTATTATACTTATCGGGATTTAACAAATGGAAAGAAAAAAAAAAAAAAGAAGAAATCTTTGGGGATTTTTCGGGGTTGATTCATTTTTTTCTTACAACTTTTAGGTCTCTCGAGAGGAAGCTCAAGAAACAGTCGACCTTTGGTACAGCGACAGAAAGGAGGTTTTGTCATGGCAAGAAGAGCGCAAGAGACAAGCCCATAAAGAAGGGCTCGTCTACACATTGCTTGGGCGGGCCCGACACTTCCCATCCCTTAAGAACGCCAGCAGAGCTCATAAGAATCACATCGAGCGAGCAGCCATTAATACCCAGTCCAGGTTTTTTAAATCCCCTTTTTATCCTCCGTTTCCTCGCCAAAGTTGACCCATTTCTGACTTCACCGAAAAAAAAAAAATTTGCAGGGAAGCGCTGCAGACGTTGCGATGTGCGCCATGTTAGAAATATCGAGGAACAAACGTCTACAAGAGCTGGGCTGGAGGCTTAATTACAGGTCAATATCACATGATACCTTTTTTCTTGCATGGAATGAAATCTTTTGAACCAACCATTAATCAGTAGCTGCTATGTAATGAAATAAATGCTGGCTTCGAATAGGTTCACGATGAAGTTATCTTAGAAGGGCCCACGGAGTCGTCCGAGGAAGCCAAGGCTATAGTAGTCGATTGCATGTCGAAGCCTTTCGACGGGCAAAACTTTCTCAGAGTTGGTCTATCTGTCGATGCTAAATGCGCCCAAACTTGGTATGCTGCCAAGTAATACGAATCATCGCCCAAGAAAAAAATGCGAAGCTTTGCGCATCATCATCTCGTTCGAACTGTGATAGACTTCACAGAAAAAGGAGCCACGTCTGTCAATCTCTGCTCGATGGTCGTCTCATGGATTTAGAAGAGTTGTTGATTATTCATCGTTTTGTTCGATTATTGCAGAGAAGAATTAGCTGAAGCTATGGATGGGTTTGCTCCGTTCATCGCCGGAGTTTATCGAATAGCTGCAGCTGCGGGTTTTAGCTCTCTTTTTCTTTTCTAATTCTTTTTGGCTAAATATTGTTGAATATGTGTGTGAATATTTTATTGTGATATTCCAATCCAACGATGAGGATTTCGTAATTTTAGTTTTGTTTTTCCTGTTCTATTGAAGACCTTTTAAGTTAAAAAAGGATTATTGAGATTCTGCCTTGCCTTTTCTTCGTTGTCATATATGTTCTTGATAAATGCATATTCTTATAGAAAAAGCATCAATCATAAGATAAAAAGAGCGAAATTTAGATTCCTACTACGCATAAATATGGACCCGAGCCATCCCACCAATGAGATTCCATTCCTAAATTAAAGGTGAGATATAAATCGAGGGAAGAAGAAGATTCGTGACTTAACCTTACTTGGAGGCTACAACATTCAAAAAGCTTTCATGCATCACATTTATTTCACGTATCATATTGCTTCATTATTTTAAACTAGTTACATTACATGGTTGGGGCGGTTGATTTTATTCTTTCTTCTCGAGAATATACTTTATATGTCTTCACGTTATAGAACTTGCTTTTTCTTTCACAAGTATTAAATCAAAGTTACAGCATGTGAATTCCCACATTTTCCTCCTAATTCACATCTACGCATGTGAGAATTACTTACAAGGTTTGACATGTTCGTTTTCATTGCAATACTTTAAGTTGACCTTTTACTTACCTACCTATCTAACCTATGTCCTCGTTGGTCGTACCTAGCCCAACTCGAAACCGTTGAAATTCTTAAACACTATAAACGCGTTCACATTAGCACGCTAAGTATACATTTGGTGAGCAGGTCAACACAGTAAGGAGAGTGCGTATCCACGTGTCGTGAATCATTGGATGAATTGATGTAGTGAAACGCCGTCAAAGTGAAATAAAAGTAAACGGCCGTCACTTGGCGACCGAAAGATTCTTTGCATAAAGACGATGAAATAGAGACACTTTCTTTCTCATGTATTATAAATACGACCAATCTTCAATAAAAGCCTTCAAAATCAACCCCTTCATTTACCCAAAGTTTTTCTTGATTTTTTTTTCTCTCTCCGCCGATTTCAAAATGGGAACAAACTGGAGAAGGGGACCCACAATCGGCCGCGGCTCCACCGCGTCGGTCTCCCTCGCCAGCACCACAATCGCCGGCGACGTATTCGCCGTTAAGTCCGCCGAGCTCGGTTCGCCGTCCTCCTCGATGTTGCAGAAGGAAAAAACACATTCTTTCGCAGCTGTCCTCTCCTTACATAGTGAAGTGCCTCGGCTCCGACACCACCTTCGAAGACGGCGACAGAGCTTATTACAACCTCTTCATGGAATACGTTCCCGGCGGAACCCTCTCCGATCAGATCAGAGCGCGCGGCGGAAAGCTCGCCGAGAGCACCATAAGCTCCTACGCTCGCCAGATTCTACTCGGACTGAAGCACATCCACGGCAAGGGATACGTTCACTGCGACATCAAAGCTCAGAACTTGCTCGTCGCCGAGGACGGTTCGAGGCTGAAGATCGCCGACTTTGGGTGCGCGAGATTAGGGGAGGCCGACGCGGCGGCGTTTTCAGGCACGCCGGCGTACATGGCGCCGGAAGTGGCGCGCGGCGAGGAACAGAGCTTCGCAGCTGATATATGGGCTCTGGGCTGTTTAATCGTCGAGATGGGCACAGGCCGCTCGAACCCATGGCCGGCGGCCGTGAAGGACCCATTAACGGCGCTTCACAGAATTGCTCTTTCCGACGATATCCCAGAAATCCCAGGTTGGTTTTCGGAGAAAGCTGAGGACTTTACGAAGAAATGTTTGGCCAGAGATGCGAAGGAGCGGTGGGACGCAGATGGTTATTACAGCACCTTTTCATTACAAGCAACGGCGATGACGGCGTCGGCGATGACGTGGCGGATAATTACTTCAAGAAATCGCCGACCAGCGTCGTGGATTGGCGGTGCTGGGATGATTTGGAGGCTAAAGTGGGTTTCTCGTCTGATACTGAGCGCTCCGTTGATGGTGAGCGGATAAGAAGTTTGGCCTCGCCGGAGTGTGTGGATTGGAGCACGGAGGACGGCGGCGGTGATTGGCTGACTGTGAGGGACGGCGGTGAAGAAGAAGACCATGATAACGGTGGTGACGGCGGCGATGAGGAAGTGGATGGAAGCTTTGTTTATGTTGGAGATGATTTTTCTGATTATCTTTACTATGACGGCGAAATTAGCGGTGGTGATGAGATTGAATTCTTGATACGATTGACAGTGTAAGAGATGATTGTATGATTAACATTGTAGACTCTTACGATGAAGATAATGGATTACATTTTTCTTCAATAACAGCATGGGTAATTCTACCGTTTATCGTAAAATCTACTGGTAATGCATTTAACAGTATAAACAGTTGAATTGTAAAAAAATGAAATTGAATTAGTTGACTCTGTGGCAAATATTCTCTCAATTAAAAGACAAATAAGTAGAGATTGCATTAGGTTAATTATAAATTAGGTCAACCTAACTAGTTGGTTGGACAATCACATATAGCGGTTGTGAACATCTTATACTTTAGCAATTTGTAGGGTTCAAATCTTTTAATATATTTTTTATAAATAAATTATTTTAGAAGTCAACCATAATTTTATTGTCCATATTCAAAGTCTATATATAAAGTTTAGTAAAAGTCAACTAACACATATAGCGGTTGAAGTTTGGAATTTTATCAATTGCAAGATAATCGTCCATAAAGCAACATTGGCAAGGTGAATAAATATACATTGAACACGTACTTGGTGATGGAGACTTATCCACAAACGCAAACCAATGAGTGTGCACTTTTATTTATATTATTATACATCGTTGATTTGGTGAATAATAGAGTAAAGGAAGATGATTCATAATTCTTCAAACCTAACATTGACTCGTCCACTTAAAATCAGGATAAACACGAATAGCCTTAGCTCAATCCTATGAGTTCTTGCAAGCATATAACAAGAAAATAATGCAAAACTCGTAACCATTACATAAATAATATTCTATCTTTATTTATGAAAGCAATACATAGTGGAAACTGAGCATGAATGTCAACGTTGTAGGTTAACCACGAGTCATTACCTTTTTGACCCTTAACAAAACAACTCAGCACACTTTGCTTGCTGTGTTTTTTTTGTTTTATAGTACTAAAAACATCATATGGTCGTCACGACATGCATCAGCAGCACACACTTTGTCTCCATTAATACATTTCGTAAGACCTTTTCAAAGAAAAATCTTAAATGTCGTAATAAAGCTTTGATTAAATGGTCGCGATAATAGGAAACAATGAGTTGTGTGTGTGATTATTATGTTTATCATGGCTGCTTCGTTTTTATTACATAGCGTGTGAGTTTTTGTGTGTGTTCCTTGGGAGGGAGACCACAGCCTTCTCGTTCCAATGATGTTGTATTTTCAATTTTGAAAGACAGATGATGAAATGATAAATAATATGTGATTTTCCAACAAAATTGTAATGTCGACAAGGGATGTATAAGAAGGTGTATGTTTAGGGTTTTACTTTATTAATTTAGATGAAAAAAATAACATTTTACGGAAATTGTAATATTGTGAGTGAAGTTTATTGTGTATAGACTCCATTTGCATGCACGGAAGTGCATATATTAATCAAACGCGTAACATTAAATGCAATATTAATTCGGAATTAATTGACCGAGAATTAAATCAAAACATATCAAATACACACGCAAATCTTTATTAATAAAAAGGGTCAAAGACACCATTCATATTTTCAAGCTCTAATCCGCTTATTAAGGGAGGAAAATAAATCAATGCACATTTCCTTTAATTAATCAGGAATTCCACCACCTATCCACCGCCGTATCCAAACCGCCAAGACACCACCCAACCCACTACCGCACCGCCGCCGCCTCCAAAACCGCCGCCACCACCTCCGATTCCCGACCCACCTCCAAATCCACCACCGGCACCAAATCCAGAACCACCACCAGGCCGCCGGAAACCACCTCCAAACCCTCCACCGCCACCGCCACCTAGCCCGGACCCTCCTCAGTCCACCGCCGCGTCCTCCACCAACCCACCGCCTCCGAGCCCACCGCCGCCTCCGCCGCCAAACCCACCTCCACCACCAAATCCAGGACGGTAAAAGAACGTCTTCTCATCACGAATGACCCAGCAAGTTTCCTTCCATTGGCACTGCAAAATTAGTGCATGCAATAGCAAATAGGATGACCGTTTACGTACTTTGGAGCCATATTTTATTCGTAATATAACAACCCTTGAATGAATCTTATGATTATTATGCAATGAGAAGCGAGCACCAGCCCAAAGCGTTTTGTCTTTGATAAAATAAAGCAACAGGTTACACACTACCTACTTGTAGGGTTAGAAGGGCGTTGGGGGGCTATCTTTAAATGAACTCATATCCTCCATCTGGTTTTCCATAAATGCATTGTATTTTTCTTTTCCAACCTTTTCTTCATGCTAAGCTTGTTCAACTTTTGATCGAGCACTACACGAGATTGTGAGTGAGATATATTACATCCTCAGAAACGTTCAATTTGTATGTGAATTTCCTTTACAATTAATGTGCCATGCATGCATAACCTACCCAATTAAGTTACTTGGGTTCGTCATCTCTTTGTGGTTTCAATAGACAAATACTGGAAAAAAAATCAACACATCTCTTGAACAGGACAGTGCGTTTCAACCCAACTATTCTATTTTATTAATGCTCAGCACCTTTTAAAAACTTATTTTTTTTATCCTTTGGTGTATCAATTAAACCCAAATTTTGAGCCATTTGTTATTATTTAGATATACTCTATCAATAGAAAATAAGACCCACTACCCAACATTATCGACATAAAATTACCCACTACCTCTCATTATCCTCGATGTAGAATTGAAATTTAAATGGGAAAACCATATGACACACGTTAGCAAACTTTTTTTTTTATCCTACAATGAATCTATAACTGCTACGTACAACTCCTTGAGACTTAAGAAGATCTCTAAGAAATCGTGGACTATACTGAATCGCTCGACAAAGCACACCCCAGAAGCTTAAAGATGGCAAAAGCTTTTACTAGAGGTAAACTATTTAATATCAAATGATAATGATGCATTTCTAATTAACTTCAGACCAAGAAAAATACAATAATTGTAATGCATGTTTTACAATTGCAACGAGATGCGAAACAAGTGACAAGGATTTGGGTTCTTTTATCAACACAAATGTTAAAGATATGACAATTTTTTACTAATCTTTTTTGTAGTGATTGCATTATATCACTTTTATCAATTCTTGGTAGCACACACTCTGGGTGCACAATTAATGTTTGAATAGTAATTTTGTGATGGAGTTCAACAACATATTATTTTCTTATTTGATTACCCTAACGATAAACGAACAAGGCTTGATTTATAACTAACTAGTACTTTTTCGCACACTCTATGCATGCACATATAATTTTAATATTTTATGTAGCTCTTAATTTTTTAGATTTATTTTCATTTATTGAATTGATGAAATATAATTTTATGACTATATAAAAAAATGAATAAATAAAGAATTAAAGTAACATGGAAATTCTTAAAGAAGTTAAATAAAAATAGAGTGACTAAATTGCAATAATAATGATAGACCAAATAATGGCAGTTTATCACCCCACACCTCTTATATATATATAAGTATAGATATGACTTTCATTTATTTCATTGATATCTATTCAAGGGCACTTTGGTCCGCCTCGTTTGTTCTTCCAACTGTCGTAGCAAGGACAGCAATCTTTGTTCCCATAAGTCCCAGGTGGAACGCAGTGGCACTTTTTTACAGCACTCATTGCAGAAGAACAACACGGTTTCTTGTGAGACGTCGCCGAGCACCTACGCTCGCATTCTTGCCCACATCGACTCTCTGGGACTTTGCACGTTACCCTTTTCGAGCCCTTCTTCGCTGAGCTGAGTCTTTCGAAAGTCAACGAATGAGCTTCTATTGATATTACGATGTACGATGCACATAGAACTAGTAGTAATAGAATGATTGGGAAGTTTAAGGATGGAGCCATTGATGGATTCCCAAGACCTTGGTTTGATTTAAAACTATATGTATACATCGCAGTTGTCGATCAATTCGATTACTTAAGTAAAGTCCAAGAGTTTAATAACATCGTGGAATAAGATGATGAGCAAGATAGGCATAAGAAATGGAGACAAGCTGTGAAATGCTTTTGTCATTTAATAATGTGTATAAATATAAATGGAAAGTAATTTTATTTGCTTATATAGAATGGTTATTGGGCCAATATATTAAGCCCAACAATGTTTGATGCCATATGCCAACTTAAGTTGAAAAGTAATGTAAAAAACGCTAGTACTACGTGGGCAACAAAAAGGTAGGTGTTAAATTAATTAATTATTAATTACGAAAAGAAACGTGTGCATATATAGCGTGCGGTCTACGCACCGCCAATGTTTACGCGCAAAAAACCACGTCCTCATACCGACATTAGAAGATTGTTATCTATCTTTGGCCGTTCGATTGAATCAATCTCAGCCGTCCATATTCTCCACGACTTCTTTAAATAGCAGGGTTTCCCTGAATCATCGTATTACTTCTGCCTCTTTGTTCGTCTTTCTTGTAGGTCTATGAGTCCTATTTGTTCGATTGCCTCTTTAGGGTTCGATGGCCAATCGCTTGAAAATTTTGGTTGTCCGGCATGATCTCCTTTCGCTATTGGTGTTGAAGTTGGTTGATATGTCGTCGGTGATGCGTAAGATGAAGGATCTGTTTCGTTCCAATCATCGTCGTGCTATTTTGGGGTTATTATGTGAATTTGGTGTTCTTAATGATTGATCTCTATTCTCAGTGGTGTTTTCTTTTGCGACTATGACCGGTGGGTGATGTCGTCGGTGATGCGTAAGATGAAGGATCTGTTTCGTTCCAATCTTCGTCGTCCTATTTGTTGGCTATTATGTGAATTTGGTGTTCTTAATGATTGATCTCTATTCTCACTGGTGTTTCTCTTTTTGCGATTCGTGACCGGTGGGTGTTGTCGTCGGTGATGCGTAAGATGAAGGATCTGTTTCGTTCAATCATCGTCGTGCTATTTTGTGGCTATTATGTGAATTTGGTGTTCTGAATGATTGATCTCTATTCTCAGTGGTGTTTTCTTTTGGATTCATGACGGGTGGGTGCTTCGGAATAGGATTCCTTTTAATCAATGGCGACTGGATCGTTGGAGGTGATGAGTAAGATGAAGGATCTGTTTCGTTCCAATAATATTCCTGCAATATTGTCGCTATTATGTGAACTTCCTCTTCGTAACCATTGATCTATATTCTATGTTGCTCTGTTGGGTTCATGACGAACACGTGCAGGAGATGTGTTCTACTGGAGATTAGATCGCCATAGGTGTTGAGTAAGATAAGGATCTGTTTCGTTCCAATCATCGTCCCGCCATATTGTGTGCTATTATATGAATTTCGTCCTCTTGTTGATTGATGTCTATCCCCAGTTTCGGTGTGTTGGGATGCATGACGACTATGCCAGAGGAGATGCGTTTTATTTGGAGATTAGATCGTTTATGGTGTTGAGTAAGATGAAGGATCTGCATCGTTCCAATCATCGTCCTTTATGTTGTGGCTATTATGCGAATTTTACCTTCTTGATGAATTGATTTATGTTCCCAGTGCGTGTTGCTGGGACTGATGACGCGTATGCACAGGAGATCCATTTTATTGGAGATTAGATCGTCCTAGATGTTTAGTAAGATGAAGGATCTGTTTCGTCCCAATCATCGTTCAGATATAGTTACTTTCGAATTTCATCCTCTTGATGATTGATTTTCTATTGTCAGTGGTATCGTGGCAGGATTCATGACGAGTATGTGGAGGAAAATGCCCTTTTTTTGTCCTTCAAATTAAGCTGATCCCGTGCTTGTTTTTCTTCTACGCGAACAGCGTATCCCTTCTAGATTCGTCTTAATTGATTTTGTTTTCTCTTACAAGGCTTAACATTTGAAATTCAACCTTGCAGCTTATGTTGATAGATCACTAGCTAACCCGGTTTGTAAGTAGTTTGAGATGGTACTCCTCTTAGTTGAATCATAGTTGATTTGTTAATAGTCATCTATGACGGTATTTCTTACCTTGCATGTGGGAGGTCATAGTTTCGGAAGGTTCCTAACGAGTCCATAACATCTGATGCCGATTCCCCTTGTAACCAGGGAGTTTTATCTGTTGACATTCCATGTTTACTTGGTTTCATTTTGACTCAATAATTTAGTGGTCATTTAATTGCTGTTTAACAAGTTCCATAACATGCTTATTTTTGTTTGCTTGCTGCATATGGCCTTGTAACCCGTCTCTGTTGGTGCTTGTTATGTGTTGGTGTTACTTGGCGGCGTATGGAGTAGTTTGACAACTCTGTGGAGGAAGTATTCATGCACGTCATCCCTAGCGGAGCCAGTCCAAGAATTCTAGCAAAAGCTTGATAACCAGTTAACTTGCATTACTTTTCTCTTGTTCTCCTATATGTTTTCTTGCCTCCTTCCTTTTGTGATATGTAGCAGGAGATGGAATCGATTGCGCGGTTACTTTCTCTTATTCGCTATGGTTCGTCTACACATTTTTTTCCTTGCCTCCGCATGATGTGTAGTAGTTTTGGAATTCAATTGGTTGCTTCTTTCCTCTTCTTCCACCTGGTTATGATACACTTCATACTTCCTCTCGTACTCAATATATGTTCTGCTTATTACAACTTCCTCCGTATTGGCCTTGCCTGGTATTCGTTGATGTGCTTATCACATGACTTCCCCGAGAAATTGTGGATGGCGTGGTCCCTTCTGATGTTAGGTTCCATTCATTTTCCTCTGTTCACGTTTTTCGTATGTTATTACCATTTTATGTTCGAGGGTTTTATTTGGATAAGTGCAGATCAAACACTTCGAAGTATCACGAAGTATCACTTGAAAGAGTTCCGCAACGTATCTGGTTCTGGTTTTGGTTTTAGTTCTGTTTCTCATTTACTTTCTGTTCAATTCTGTGGTGGATATGCTTGTTATCTGGGAGCAGGGGGCAGGTTATTGGAGCGGTTGTTCCTACCTACAACTACAAGTACTTTGTATACCTCGATGAAACAGACGGTTTGGTTGCTTCATTTCAAAATTATGTCCTAGCCTTATCAGAAGCTTTTCAGTATAGTCATTGCTTATTGGTGTTTGATTTATCGCCTGCTATGTTATAGGCTTTCTCTGCTTCCGTTTTTCATTTTCTTGAGAATGTTGTCAGTTAAATATTCCAGATGCAAATTAAGATGATAGTGTAGATGGAGGAGCATAGGGGAAAGCTGAAATTGGTCTTCATATTCCACACGGGTGCATTTGCTATCTTTCCGTTTCAGGATATTCGTTTGCTTTTTCAAGTCCAGTTTGCTCTATAGCTTGTCATATGCCTGGATTAAATTCTGTGTTTGCTAGAAATTCTATTGACAGACTTGCATGTAATGCTCTGAAAGTTGACCGGGATTGGTGATCGATATCTGAGGTTTGTTTGTATCAATAGCTTGGTGTTCAGTATCAATTTGTGAAAGCTGTTGTCTATGTATGCTCTTCTCCCTTGGTTTGGTTCATCTCTGGTAGTTACAGTTGGTTGGCTGCATAGGTTTATGGAATTGCATATTGGCGACTCTGAGGTGCGTTCGTCTATGCGGGTTGTATCTTCTTTAATCTTCTCTTCTCATCGCATTTCTAAGGTTATAGCTTCTGGATTTATCTTTCAACTTGCACTTGGGAGATTGTATTTTGTTGGTTGAGGTATATCCGTCGGATGTGTGATCTATGTTGGATTTCGAGATTGCTGAAGCCATAGGAAGTCTAAACAAATTTGGGTTGAAGATTCTTTCAAATACATATCGTGGCTGCGAGTTTCAGTTTTCTGCACGTGGTTATGTGGTATATATCTTCGATTTATTATCTGAAGTTGAGTTATAACTGTATTTTTTTAGTGGTTCAGAACTGATGCTCCCAGTTGTTTTCATATGCCTGTGCCAAAACTTGGATGTTTGATCTTCAATGTATTTTGCGATGATACTTCCATGTCGTGATTGCTTAAGTTGCAATATCTGTTGAGTACGCACAAGCATCAAGTCTGCCTGACAACGATTTGACTCCTGGCCACTGACTGATGGTAGTGTTTTCGAGCGTTTCTGAATGAGAACTAAAAGTTGGAGTTCATAATATATAGCCTTAGTTGTTTCACTGTCTACCTCATCTTTACTAATTCATTTAGTTAGGTATTTAAATTTTGTTCAGTATCTTGACACGTCCTACACTAATGTGATATATGTACTAGTTCCCGGTTTTGTGATTAAAGCTTGAATTTGGCACCTGTGTCTCAACCTTAATACTTATCCGTCGTCTTTCCATGCTCATCACGAGTCCCATGTAATTAATTTGTCTTGTTTAATCGATGCTGAAAATCACCAGAGTCCTGGTTAATTTATGCCTTTCTTACTAATTTATGTCGGACGTGGTAATTTGTGTGTGGCGATTAGGTGGTGAACTGTTTTCTTATGCTCAAATTATGTCGGACCTGGGAATTTATGTGCCGATCTAGTCGGTAGTTAACTTTCCACTTCTGCTTTCGATGCCGTTGTCTTACAAACATATATGTATGATTCTTATTGGTTGAAAAAAAAAAGTTTTTAACTCCGCCTGTGTGGTTGATGATCACACAGCCGGTCCCAAGCCCGGTAAAGGAGGAGGGTTTTTAAGGTGCTATTGGTATGATCATTGTCACGTTATTAGATGCTTTGGGCGTGGAAGGTGGTAAAATTGGAAGGCTGGTCTGATGAATCGATTTTTACATGGTTCAGTTTTAGTTAATAGATGCATTCGCCAGTTAGTTTCGTTGCGATATTTGAGGCACTCAAATGTTTGGTTTTTAGTGATGCTTGTGTTGGTTTAAGTTGGCTTTTGTGCGGTTGCTGAATCATAGCATGTACCATGGAATATCACAATATTGTAGTGTTGCTCTACTGCTAACCTCATTTGGTTTTTCTCAATACACTCTACGGTAATTCATTGTTTCCCATCTTATATCCGAAAAAACCATGAGTTGCCTTTCTTTTTGTTGTTTTGAGGATAGAGCTAATCAAAGATCATCAGCAGCAGGTGAAATTCGCCTAAATTCATCGAAGACGTTGGAATTCCAGTCCCAATTCGTAAGGCAACTCCATGGACGGACTCGAAAGGATATAATGCTTTTTCATTTGTGTTCCTGTCTTGTGGAAGAAGATAGTGATGTAGAAATTACTTTGTATATTTTCAATAATACCCCTTGCAGTGTTGAATAATTGCAAATTAGTCCGTGCATGCATATCCCTTTCTCGATCATCATCCTTTGCATTAGCATTAAAAGAATAGACTAAAAACTTGATATGATTCAACCTTAGACCCATTTATATGATTCAACCTCAGACCCATTTAAAGGTAGTGGATAATAGCGGGGCTCAAGAATGGTTGTGTATTCGAATCATAGGACCTAGTAATCGCTGATATGCTCATTCATCAGTTCGAGCTCCGTATCAAGGTCACGATTGATATCTGTCACTAGCATAGTATTGTCACTATCATCAATACCGATATCTATATATGGACCACTCAATTCGTTACTGTCAAGTGGGCATTAGAGAGATTTTCGTATCTCCTCTCCCTATTGCACATAGAAACAAAAACAACGCTTGCATTTCCGCGATGGTACCTAGCCAAGAAAACAAACCAGGTCAAAGCTAGAAAGGAACAGTCGTGTCTGCTTAAGCACCAAGAATTCTCAGGCAAATAGCGACCACATTTCTCTCCTCGCTCTTCGCCAGCCCTTCCTATTTATACACACACACCCATCAAGTAAAAGAAACACAGAGAAACACATTCCAAGTTAATCTCCTTGAGCCCTGGATTTCAAGTAGCTCTTCGCTTCTGCGCTAATCGCGTTTTACTTCCAATCTTCTACAACCACGGCTGTAAGGAGTTCAATCGATCAACTGTCACACATGTACATACTGCTGTACGGCGTGACGGTTGCGTGAGCCAGAGAAATCCTCCTTCGCCGCACGGTGGACGCGGAGCTCTGCCGTCCGAAGGCGGTAGCCCATCCGACCTGCTCTTCCTCGCCGGCGGAGGGTTTTAGATCCTTCATTCTCTCCGCGGTGGTGGTTGTAGTTATTAGTCTGCGTATACCTTAGATTCTGCTTACTAGTGTTTGGATTGGCGAAGATGCTGACCTTGAAGATTAAGAGGGTTCCTACTATTCTGTCTAACTATCAAAAGGATGAGTCTGAAGAAGCTGTTGGGTGTGGCCGTAATTGTCTGAGAAACTGCTGTCTTCCTGGTAACAACACCATGGAATCCAATTATTTAACTTTTTTTTCCCTTTCCTTAGATGGGTTTCGTGAAGTTAGTTTCCTTTTCAAATTTTGTTAGGAGCAAACCTGCCCTTGTATGCTTTAACAAGGGAGCCTTGGCTGGCACTGATGAGAAGATAGAGCCTCCAGTTGACTTCTTAGGCTCCCTTCTCCTTGGCGAGGTAATTGTTCTTTGTGAAGATTTTGAGTTGATCAATAAATTCGTACTGTCTGGCGAGCTGAAGTCTCATGTTAATTCTTGTGTGTAGTGGGAGGATCGTGTGCAAAGAGGACTGTTTCGCTATGATGTCACGGCTTGTGAAACTAAGGTTTGTCTCATCCTATGCTGAGGTTATATGTGAATATCCTAAGAGGAGCCAATTAAGGATTGTATTTGGTTTTAATGATTTTTAGGTGATTCCTGGCCAATATGGATTCATTGCTCAACTGAACGAAGGCAGGCATCTCAAGAAGAGACCAACCGAGTTTCGTGTGGACAAAGTCTTGCAGCCCTTTGATGACAGCAAGTTCACTTTACCAAAGTTGGTCAAGAGGAGGTCTTGTTTCAGTTTGGGGCGAGTGAGGACAACGAAGTTCAGTTCTTCCCAAATGTGCCAATTGATGCTGATAAGTTGCCCAGCGTTGTTGCCATTAACGTACGTTTCTCTTCCCTTTCAACCCTTTGGTTGTGAGAGGATTTGTTTAGCAGCATTCTGACGATGTCTTGTTTAACTAAACAGGTTAGCCCAATTGATTACGGCCATGTACTACTCATCCCTCGAATTCTCGAACGCTTGCCTCAGAGAATCGACAGGGAAAGTTTCTTACTTGCACTTCGCATGGCTTTGGAGGCCAAAAGTCCCTACTTTCGCTTAGGTTACAACAGCTTAGGTGCATTTGCAACCATCAATCACCTCCATTTCCAAGCCTATTACCTCGCCATACCCTTCCCTATCGAAAAGGCACCTTCCAAAAGGCTAGCAACCACGAGAAATGGAGTCAAAATTTCTTCCATCCTTAACTATCCAGTCAGAGGTCTGGTTTTCGAAGGAGGAGATACCCTAGAAGATCTATCCAATGTTGTCTCAGATTCTTGCATCTCACTGCAAGAAAACAACATACCTTACAACGTCCTCATCTCTGATTGTGGGAAACGCATTTTCCTCTTCCCTCAGGTGAGAAAAAAAACACGATTTAGCCATACTACATCAAGTACTCTTAGCTTTCGGCCATCTTCAAGTGATTACTAATTCTGTTTGTTAAAATACAGTGCTATGCAGAGAAACAGGCACTAGGGGAAGTCAGCCCTGAACTCCTCGAGACTCAAGTTAATCCAGCGGTTTGGGAAATTAGCGGGCACATGGTACTTAAAAGGAAAAAGGACTACGACGAGGCGTCTGAGGAAAATGCATGGAAGCTCTTGGCTGAAGTTTCTCTGTCTGAAGAGAGGTTCCAAGAAGTGAAAGAGCTCATTTTCGAATCCATTGGCTGCGACCTTGGCGAGGAAATCGTCGATCGCACGACCATATCTGAGTCGTCTGAGCTCTCATCTCAGCAGCCTTGCGACGAAGTGGATGCCCTTAAAAACTCCCAGCCAACTATGGTTCCAGGGTAGTGTGGGCAGTATATCGATTTGTTAGTTCTCATGCAGAAGCTTGAAAACATCGCAAGTGTGCCTCTGTCTTTAATTCTGTGCAATGTGTTCTTAATTGCCTCTGTTTTTTCCTAGCACTTGGCTTCAAATTCTGCTGTGTAATAACCTATGATCATGTTAATTGTTCAAGCGTCGTTTGTTTGCATTGATTTCGAATGGTATTTTATAAAATCTCCATTTTAAATTGCTTCAATTTCGCCTATTTAGCCCCATGGCTTTGATCTTGAACTTAATTTTATTTATATTTATGGAAAAGCAAGAGGGATGATGGATAATGATTCTACAGAGGATAATATCAGCAATTTGATATGAATGCCCGGTTGGAGATATCCCTCACTCAAAAAGAAAGATTCGATTTTGCTGATATAATATATTACGGACAAAGAAATGTATTTGGTCCCAAGCCATTTTTTTTTTGTGTGGTGACAAATTGCTCCTACTAATTGCCTTGTTTTGGTAACTACGATACGATACAACGAATTATGTGACACCATAACAGTGCGCCCTCCCTGTCCGAAGAAAATTCAAATAATAAGTGTAGTCACAATATATAAATAATTGTAATCACAGAGAAGAAGAATGGGCCGATTTGCTTGCTATCCCACACAAGAAATACAAAAAAAAAATAAATAATCAAAGCCATATTGAAGTGTTATGTGGATTGGTTCCCCACAAAATACAGTGAATGAAATGGCAATTTCTAGAAATTTCAGATCCATCGGGTTTAAGGCCCGATTGTGAAACGCAAATTGAAAAAAGAAAATCTTATATATAAATAGAAATGTAGTATTGCTGCTAAGGGGACACGTGTACCTCAATTCAAGAATTTTATGACCTTTTCGTATGCTCACCTCTCTGTACTAAATATATATATAAAAAAACAAAAACTACCCACATGCACAAAAACTACCCACCTGCGTGCTTCGTAATACTCCACCCCACTACGTGCTATCAAGGAGTATTCAACCGTCACACAAGTCCCAACACGATCTGCCGCTCAAGTCCTTCACCTCATCACACTAGCGATCTCGGTCGTCGCGCTCAGGCACCAAGCAAGAGGAAGCACCGGACTATCCTCCGGTGACGGTGACGAAACCGTCGACTCGACCATCTGCGGTGGGCTGAGTTCTTTACCGAATTAGTATTGCTGGATTGAAGTTGGGTGTGCCGACAACGTGCTCGATGAAATGGTTGAGAAGGGTGTGAGGGCAACGGATGGCCCGATCTTCGGCACCAAGCAAGATGCGGCACCGAACTATCCTCCGGTGACGGTGACGGGAAAGCTTTATACTAAGGTCATATATAGTCATGCCTTGAAATGTTCATATAATTTGGGTCGTTTGGGTTTTTTTTATGTAGGTTTCCAAGGAAAATGGAAGCACATTACCGCCCCCTGCGATGTTTATCATCCGTTACACACTCTTTTTACCGTAAGCATTCGTCCATCGAATAACCTTATTTTTAGTTCCTTTAGGCAAAAACAATGGAGATCTAATTGATTGTTATTCCACAGCTATGCATAGAGCTGGGGAATATACTCACTTGATGAATGAAGAGGATAGACAGAACTTGGATTGGCTTAAGATATTCAAGTATATATATTCCCTCATTTTCTCTTACATTGGTCTGCTATATAAATAGATTTTTTATTCTAATTTATTCAAATAACATATTTGCAGTAAGTATGATCTGTACAGCAAGAGCAAAGTTCTTGATGTTGAGAAACTGAAGCCATACTATATGTCCCTCATCGACAAGGTAATAACTGTATGATTAGATTTTAGTTGAGACCTAGCAGTTGTAATAACGGTTTTAAAGTTGTTAGTTTTGATTTTGCTGCAGTATTTTCTGGCCAAGCTGAAGTGGTAATTAATTGCAACAGTGAAAAGCGCCTTGGTTAAAGAAAGCGCATTCGGCCTCGCTTAAGCGCTGGAGCACGCTCCAGGTAGGCCATAACGCTTCGCCTCGCTTTAATCACGCTTTTTAGATATTTGATTTTAAAAACCGCTATCTTTGTGTTCTTTCTTATTTATAAATTGCTAATTTATTTAGTTCGTCATCAATTGGTTTATCGCTATCTTTTATTTATTTGCAGTTATTATTTGTGTTTTTATCATTTTTCTCAAAATCACATATATAAAAGTTACAATTAATTTATAAAAACAATATTTTTGCTATCTGAAAAGCGTCGCTTCGCTCCTCGCTTCATGCTTAAGCTTTGGGGGTCTTTTCGCTTCGCCTCGCTTTTCGCATTTTTAAACCAGTTGAAGTTATTGATGCGTTCTGTGACTTTAGGCTTCATGTCTATCTTCTGTGTCAATAGTGCTTCAGAGCAGTGGACATGGGAGTTGTTTGATCCCTGCGCTGTGATAACATCGATGTGTTTGTTAACAGGATGATTGATAAATTTTTTTCTAGGAAAATCTATTCATATTTTCTGTTTTTTTGTGGGTGGTGTTGAGTTATTGATGCTTTCAATGACATTCGGCCTTCGTCATGTCTATCTCTATTTGCTTCTATTTCAAGAGTGCTTCACAGACATCCTTACATACAATGTTATGAACATTTTGACATCTTTTCCTTAGAGCTTTACCGTCAGTTTTTTCGGGCGAAACATATGTAACTTGCAGATTTTGCATTATATTTCTTAAGGCTTCACAACTTACTTGAACAGGGAGACCGCCGAGATTCCGATAGAAATTGTACCATGTTGTTTTGTCTGACTCAATAGGATAGATTTCGCCATCATTATCAAGACAAGAAGATCAAATTTATGTTGAGTTTTTGTAATTGTTCCTGCCTGTACCCGTGTATTTTTTCGTTCTTTAAGTTTGGTTTTCAAGATCATGAAGTCACTTAACTAAAATAATTTCTCCTACCATTATTATTTCCAGTATGTCATTGCCTGAGATTGCGACCGGAATCGTTTAGATCTTCACTCAAAGAGGTGCGAAGTTTAATTTTTTTCCCACTACATTGATTGTAATCATTATTGCTTTGATCCATTTTGTATATGTTTTGAATTGCCATTCTTATTTGTTTTCAATCTTTCATCTTTATTTTACACAACTGTAAGGATTGAACAAAGACAAGCACACTAATGAGGCTGCAACTGATCGCAGGTATATACTTCTTCCTCACAATCTTGCATGTCAAGTCATCGTCCTCCAAGTCTCCATCTCGCCAAGCACCAGCCCGCATTCGGACAAAAAGATACTTTATTACATTGAAGGTTACTTTCCATTTTTTTTTTTCAATTCAAATTTTTTTCAGTCTTTCATGCGACAGTTTTCCCGGCTTCAAATTGCTGTCAACAAACGTGTATTTTGTCTGACTTTTGAATTGTCCGAGGAGTTGAGGGAATCACCGATTGACATTTTATCATCGAATGGATGTTGTCTTCTCTTCCCTGAATGTTTGTTTTTAGTTATCCAGTTGAATTTGATTTGGAATTATCATTAGTTGTGTTCTGGCCGAAGGGAATTTGAATCTGTTGGAACTTTGCACTTGAAGTTCTGGACACTCGCTTGAGCACAACAACCCTAATTTCTGAACGCATTCGCTAACCATATTGTGAATGGCCATTCTTAGGAACAAAAGCCAATTGATTCGCCCCATTCTGTGAGCTACCTATTGTTGGCCCCAAACACGTTAAAGAAGCCTCGCACGATGTTTGCGCAAGCAAAAAATAGGATTCATTTTGGAGATAAGGGTTTGTCAGAGAAACTGTCCGGTCGGGTATGCTTAGATATCTGTCTAACTACCGCTATTTTTAAACTTTGTTTTTGTTTCTGGAGCACTTTGTAAGTTGCAGATTGATTTAAGCTTGGAATTGAACAGTTCATGTCTCTGTAATCGATAGCTTACTATCTTTCAGTGATGTTGTTTATTCTGAGAGTTATCGTTCTATGGTCTCTTTGATTTCTTTACCTACTTATCGGCTTCTTGATTTTCTCAATCTCATCTGACCTTACTCGATTGCATTTAGGTAAATGGTTTTAATTTGCTGCGTCAAGTATCGGAGAATGTCGACCAACACAATTTTTTCGATGAAAGTTTCTCAATTCTCAATCACGTCATCATTTCACGATCTTTGCAAGTTCTCGCCCATTGTACAGATATCTAACTATCAGAAGGAGATAGAAATCATGCAAACTATGGCAATGAGGAATAACTAGCCTCTGAAAGGTGCAAAACTATGAAAATTTACCATCATTCGTGCATCTTATTGTTACTGTTTTATTGAGATAGAACGTTCCATTGATGTATACAAGCAGGAGAATGTTCTACTACGGTTTCCCATAATCACTAAATAGTGGAAAGAGAAATGCCGTTGAGCCCATTTAGGAAGGAGATAACAAGGAAAATACATGCCTTAAAATAACGTACCAAGGTTCTTTAGAATCATTTGGAAGGGTGCTTTTGGGAGGTAACTCTATCATATCTTGAATTTCTAATTTAGGGTATTTCATGTACAGGTTATAATCTGTAGACATTGATCACTCATAAGTAGCATTCTCAACAAAAAAAAAGGTATATGCAAATATAATATTTGTTTCATACAGTATAGCATATTCTCTTCTCACACTAATTTGAATACTGAATTTACCTCCATCAGCTCTCAAGCGTAATTGTATGATCTAAATATCTGCGTACAAATTTACAATACATTGATAACCAAGGATATAATATATACACACAATGCGAATACCTCATGCATCCCTCTACACCATAATCCTCTCCGCATATCGTCTTTTAAATAGTCGTTGGCTTTCATTTTTATTTCGTCAGCGCCCAACACATACGATAATTAAGTTAGGTATCATATATTTATAGAGTTGACTGAGAGAAAGAGTATAATTATCAATCTTCAAAGGACAAAAACTGTGATACAATTAACATTAGTTTTTGCATAGTTAAGACCCGTGCATTGCACGGGCAATAAACTAGTAAGAATAATAAGTTGGAATTCGACAGCTGTAAACTGTAAACTCTAAGTAAAGGCCCTTCCTTGTATTTTCTTTTCTTGCTTATTTTTTAATTATCATTTATTTGTTTCGGTCAGCACAAATTGTGGCCTTTGTCGTCGTACGCCTCCTCGGTGATGATGCCTGCGAAACAATGCGCGCCACTTATTATCAATTATTATATTTTGTTGAAGATAAAAAAATATATTCTTTTTTCCTAAAAGATAATAATATAATAATAGTATCCCGCAGATTGAGGCTTAAATGCTTGGTTACTTTGTGAACCGAACTATGTTATTTTACATTGGAATCGGATAATTTTATAGTCCAATCTGAGAGGGAAATGACCTATTTTTTTGTCATCCTTATCTTCCTTCTACATTACTTTATACCTTGTTTTTTCTGGTCGTTGATTTCACACTATGAACAATAATTACACGTACCTAATATCATTTAATTGGCTCTAAAGAGAATACTGAAACGGCATATACCTCTCAAAAGTAGAGGAAATAGAACAATATCTTAATTAATAATCATAATTTGTTATTTCGTCAACAAAACTAAGGGGAAAGGGAAAATGCTGCTCAGACTTTTGACCATTTCGTCAGATCTTGCGTGAATAAAGATAAAACCTCTTGAGAGAAAGGAAAATGAGAAATCGTAATTGCTGCTCTGTAATTACTGAGTGGGGTTCAGATATTATTTCACGTTACAAGGAAAAATGAGGCCCATTAGTTTATGTACGGTACCTGTCTTCTTGTGATTTAGTTCTAATAATTTCTGAAATCAAAGCATAAATTAGAGTTATGTCGAAATTATACTATTTAAATCGAAATTTAAGATGAATTCTAAGTAACAATGTGAAAGCAATCGGAACCGAATAATTACGACCTTGCTTAGCCTTCTACGACGATTTTACAAATACAAATCATATTGCCCATTTCTCAATTCCCAAATCCAGCACAATTTCTGAAATAATCAAAGTGCGGAAATTAAAATAATAAAAAATTCACTGATGATACATAATAAAAGATGGGCAATTTTCGTTTTAGGCCCTGTTATGTTTTAAAATTGATTTCCCACTGTCAGTTAAGAATTAGTTTTAAAGGCCCGATTTCCGCAGTACCAATTCGTTGTTTGGTACTGCATAACAATGACGTGGTACTGCATAACAATGAAGTGTTACTGCAGAACAACGAAGTGATACTGCAAAAATCGGTCTTAAAACTAAATTTTATACTGACAGGACATGAATCCGATTTTAAAACTTAAAGGGGTTGAATCATAATTAACTCTAAATAAAATCATAGCTCATTCATTCCCCTTCACATCTCATTCCATACCACAACACCTCTCTTCTCTCTGTACATAGAAAAAAATTCAAAAAGAAAAAAAAAAGTCTTTTTATTAGCTGTAGAAAAATCAATTCCCACGGTTTTTGCTGATCAGATTCATCTCATCGCCTTTTGGTTCGTTTTCCAATACGTTGTTGCTGTTCATCTCCTCATCTTCCTCCTCCCTCCCTTGAAGAAACATGCGCGGAGCTAGAGCCTCACCAGCCGCCGCCCGACACGTGGCGGACGCCGGCGGATCGACGGAGGTCAGATTCCGGGGAGTTCGAAAAGACCATGGGGACGCTACGCCGCCGAGATCAGAGACCCCTGGAAGAACACGTGTCTGGCTAGGCACCTTCGATTCAGCTGAGGAGGCGGCGCGTGCATACGACGCGGCCGCTAGATCTCTGCGCGGCTAAGGCCAAGACGAACTTCCCCTCACCCACCGCGCACCTGAACGCCGACGTTTTGCCACACGGCCCTAACCCTAACACGGATAGCCCCAATCAATTTGTGGCTTCTCAATTTTACCCCCGCGAGGACCTGATTATTACGAGGCCGGCCACGAGCGGATGAGCAGCACCGTCGAGTCCTTCAGCGGTCCGCGGCGGGCCAGCGCCGAGGACGTTGCGCAGCCTCCGTCTCGGAGGCATCCAAGGTCGCCGCCGGTGGCTCCCGACGATTGTCACAGCGACTGCGATTCCTCGTCTTCGGTAGTCGACGGCGTTGAAAACGCCATTAATTCTTCTTCTGCTAATTGTAAAAGACCCTTCCCTTTCGATCTCAACCTGCCCGCCGCCGCTGATGCCGACGTCGACGAGCTGGCGTGGACAGCGTTGAGGCTGTGAAGGAGATTCTGGCCGGATATGTGCTCGTTTGGTTCAGCCCTAATCATATATTTCTCTGTATTTTTTGCTTTTGAGGAGAAAATGAAAAAAAAAAGAAGGGAATCAAGGTGAGAAGGACATGGTCATGGCGATGAGTTTGAGGAAAGATCCTTGTTGTATGGCTATATGGAGAGATCTCTTAGCTTATAAACTCTGTTGTAAAACTTGTTGATTGTATATCAACGATCTTGACATTGAACTATTTTCTGATGATCTTCATCGGATTACATCATGAGAATTGGGTGAGCTATATTATCATTTCTTTGTCTCATCTTTACTTGTTTCCCTGTGAATATCTAGGTTTGGATGATTGCTGTAAAATCAAGAATTAAGATCATTGTTTCTGCTTCATCCATTCCATGTTCTTTGCCTTGTGGGTTGAGGTTTCTTTGGACGGAATAGTAGTTTTGTTTGGTCAAACAAAGATTTGGTTTTTTTTTTGAAGTATGTGAAGGTATGGATCTTTTTTCTCCTCGAAGAAAGAGCAGCATGAAGCTTTTACCCCTGTTATTGGAGATTGTGAAAGTAGTCAATGGATGGATGTGGGTGGCATTTATGATGATAAATGATAATGACATTAACGGCTCGTTTGATATCGTGTTTTTGGTTAAATGGGTATAAGTTATTTGTTATAGCTATACAAGGATTTTGTTGATGTTACATTTTAAATGTTTGATATGTGTTTTAATTATTTGTGTATGATATAAATTGTGTGTGATAGATGTGTTTGAGATGTTTATAGGTGTGTATGATTGTGATACACACCCCATAACCACCTTAAGGTGGGTATGAATATACAAGGCCTATAACCAAAATCCTTGTAATAGACGTGTATAGCCATACATGATACAAGGCATGTATATCTATACACAGATATCAAACACAAGCCAATTTTTCATCACACCCCATACACACCAATACACACTCATACCCACATATCAACGAGCCGTAGGGAAATTACCACCATTGACAAATACAATGAATATTACAGTGGAAGTTTAGAATTATTATTACAAGTTGTTTGATAATTGTATGTGATTTTCCAATTCCATTACCCAAGTAAGTAAAGAGAACTGAATATTTCTAATTACAAGTATTTGTATCAATCCATTCAGGGACAGCTACGTCATTTCACACCGTTATAAAATGGGGCATTTCATTTCAGGTCCCCACATAAGTATCATTTAGGAGCCCTCTGGCAAAAAATTAGTTTTAAGGACCCATTTTCTGCAGTATCACTTCATTGCTCTGACATACCAGAATGTTGAAATTTTGTAACACTGAAACATAATCGTACCAATTTATGATCATCTGATACCGGTTCATTTTCTGCAGTATCACTTCATTGCTCTGACATACCAATATGTTGAAAGTTTGTAACACAAAACGATCATTCTATACCAGTTCATATATCTTTTATACCATTTTTTACACCATGCAAAATGGGCTTTTAACCTAAAAATTCTCAAACAGGGCCTAAATTCGAAATCAATTTCGAATTGACCCTATAAAAATCGCAAGTTCGAATTAACAATATGACATCTGTAAGTACAAACAAATTACAATCCGTCGCCAAACCCCCTCCTAAAACCCTTTCCTCCTCCCCACCGTTAACCATCGCCGGTGATTCCCGCCGAATTAGTTTCTGTAACGCTTAGCCATGTCTCTGAGCAAATGACGGCGCTATTATCGAGAGCCGCCGTGATTAGGTGCCGCAGTTTGGTGCATCCTATGGGCAGCGAACGGTTTCATTCTTTAACGAATCATTTGTTGATTTCTCCAAGTAGGCCTGATGATAAGGTAATTCGCTATGTGAAGTGGTAGTAGCAGCTAGCGCCAGTATCTCTTGATCTCGATCGTTTACTTTAGAAGAGTTCTGGTTGTTGTTTGTTCGATGGATTCTCAATCATGTTTTCTTTCGCGGGCTTTTTACATTTTTAGTTTTAATTGGATTTTTTTCAAGACGAAGTTCACTCTTTTGCCCCCGATTTCATGCAATATTTTATTTGGATTGGAAGTTTGTGGAGATTATGTGCTGAATTGGTGTATTCGATAAGTTTTGGGCTTCTACCATTGTTTCTTGTGCGTGTGTTTGTTTCAGTTTATAGTTTCTACCTTGAGACTAATAATCGTAACGATTTCTGTATTCAGGTGTTAACTGCGTCAATGTTGCATAACACAGCGTTAAATTCACTAGCATTTCAGAGTTTTGGTTTCTCAACTTCCTCGTCCTCAGAACCTACAGAAAGGAAGCAGCTAAAGCTGCTGATGCTCCTAACCGAGACGAGGCAGCAGTACCCGAAAAAAGTTGAGCCAGGTTTCAGCTGCCGAGACAAAGCCCGACTCATCATCTGGGCATGCCAAAAGAAGGAGAAGAGGTGCTAAGCAAACTGCATATTCTGATTCTGATTCAGATGCAGAGAGTGAACTCTCGCGAGGGGATCTGATTAAGCTGGTGGCGGAGAAGGAAGAACTTCTTGAGACGAAGCAGGAAGAGCTTGAGAGAATGAAGGATAAGGTATTGAGGACTTTGGCGGAGATGGAGAATGTCAAGGAACGTACAAGGCGTGAATCTGAAAATGCAAAGAAGTTTGCGATTCAGGTCTGTTAGATGAGTTTAATGTTTATGTTTCTAGTTAGTTCCTCACGACAGTTAATTACTTGAGATTTTTTGTCGTACGTGTTTTTTTCGTGCAGAATTTCGCAAAAAGCCTGTTAGATGTGGCGGATAACATGGGTAGAGCATCTACTGCTGCGAAGGAAAGTTTTTCCAAGATTGATAGCTCTAAGATGTGCAACTGGGGCTGTCAAGCAACTTAAAACACTCCTTGAAGGCGTCGAAATGACTGAGAAACAATTGACAGAGGTAGCAAAGTAATAGTATACATTTTATCATCTGTAGTGGAGTTGTTTCCCACCAGTTATATATAGTATTGCTTTGATCTTTTTCGCGGATCATTACCACAATTCATGTAATAATACTACTATGGCTGGGCTTTCTTTGGGTTGCACATTCACGACAGAATAAATTGATTTGTAACGTTTTTTTGTTCTCTGCAGGTCTTCAAAAGTTTGGACTGGAGAGATATGACCTTTAAACGAAGAATTCGATCCAAACAGGCACAATGCAGTGTTCCAACTTCCAGATGCTTCGAAAGCCCCAGGACATGTCGGTGTTGTCCTAAAGGTATCATCAAAATTGCTCCTTTTAGGGTATCACACAATGCTGGAACGAACATTCGAGCAATTAAAGACAGAGTTGATTACTTTCTTGTTTATGATCTTTTCTCCACGTATCTTTGTCAGGCTGGTTACATACTTCATGATAGAGTTATAAGGCCAGCTGAAGTTGGCGTAACTGTGGCCGTGGACAATGATTGAGGACACACGAACGAGGAATACTTGTTTCGAATTGGAATTTCTTTTTGGCAATATATGCATGACAGCAAGTGGTTGAATACTTGGTTTTCTGTTTAGTTATTTAATCTGGTAATGATGCAAAGGTCAAGAACCTTCCGTTAGTTTATAATAATTGGTGTATCAACTCACAAAATGTTTCTGATATCAACTCGCGAAAAACCATGTTATCAGGCATCATACTAAACAGAAATTGCATCCATTTTTATTTTTTCTTTCTTCTGATGATTTATAAGGATGAAGGAAATAACAGAAAAAAGTATCCAGCCAACCAAGTAATCTTCACTGCTACTGTTGAGATGCAAAGCATCATATTCGAAAATTAGCAGTCTTGATATATCCATGGTTGAACTGACTCAGAACCACTTTAAAGTGTGTAAAAACTGCATTGCAACTTATATCTTTGAACGAACTGATACTGAGATACTAAGGCAACAAAACTGGTTGAGAAACTCAATGGAAGTACGGCGTGTCCCTAACTCCGTTCGAATTCCCGCAAAAGCCCCTTGGCTTCGTCGTACATCCATCTGTTAGACAATTACGCAAACAGGAACATCTTAGTTTTATCGTGGTCTTAAGTATTACTGGGCACTGCACTGCTGTTTTGATTATGGATAAGTGAGAATATGTAGGCTGATTATGATATTAAATGTAGTTAATGTCAGTTCAGCAATGTATCACCTGCACATATAAATTGGAGGCACTTCAGCTGTGTCCCTGAATTCCTTATTTCTGTTTCTTCAGCATACGTCTTTGAGGGAAGTACTTGACATGAACTCTCTATTAAGTTGGCTAGCAAGGTGCATTCAGACAAAGATTCACATACCTGAAAATGAAGAAAGTGATTGAAATACCAAAGGAGCATAGGATACATCAGAATCTATATTTAGAAATGACCAACCTCATTGCTTTGCACGCCACTTGTCGGCCAACAGTCTCTGGCAAGTCTCCCACAAAAGTAGTAACGATTTTACGGTTACCCATTTCTGTCCAGTACCTTGTCCTCCCACATTGTCTGCAACAAACGAAGCACCAATCGTACTGACAGATCATAGCATACACAAAATATCCTGTTTTTCTCATAATATATAATTCCATTGCCATCCGTAACTTAGATTCAGATGCAAAAAAACTGCTATGTTAAGTTGCTTGGAGCTGGCTTAATGTGAAGGATGTGCAATTAATCACTTAAATATCTGAAGCAAAACCATTAAGGTATAACATTGGGCAAAAGTAAACGACTGGTTATCCCAGAAGTAATATGGGTCAAATTGACGCTCACCAAATTCAAATCATGGAATTTTTAATGGAGAAAATTCAATAACTGCATTGAAATTTCTCAGTACGACTTTGCAAGCAGATATTGTATACCTGGAGCTTTGAAGTAAAAGTTTGTCATTGCCAAAGCGAATAAGAACATGGTCCGAAACTCTGTACTCATGCCCATTGATGCTGCAGGAACATAATATATTTTCTCTTTCAGATCTTGAATTGGATCACCAACCCAGTCCACAACTTTTGAAACATCAGATGGAGGATTACAGTGTGGTTCTTCTCTGTCTTGAGTTAGATTTGAGCCAGGTTTCAAATTTCCCCACCTCCAGATACTTGCGAATCTTCAACCCTCATGTTATGATCATTTGGAAGATTAAATTCTTCATCTTGTATGTCGGTTTACAATCACGGATTTGTTAGATGAATCAGAAACCACCTCTAACTTTGCAGGTTTTCGACTTCAAATCAACCATTGCCCCATCATGATTATCAAGCAATCCCAATGAATAATCTAATGGATCAGTGTCCCACTTATCCTGAGAATCCAATTTTAATTCTACACTTCTCCCCTCAATGCTTTCAACAGGCGATTTTCCAAAACACAAGCAGGTTCAGAAATATTCACCACAGTATTCGGGAGCTTACAGATGATACTTTGCCATCCGCCTCAACCTTACCTGCCCACAATATTATCATCTTGAATTTTTGTAGCAACTTGCGGTTTCGATTCAGATATCTGATGGCTTAGGGTAGAAGCTGCAGTATGGAGATTCTGAGTAGAAGCAAGTTTGGCCGGTTGACTAACATCATGTGGATGCACCAAAGTTAGATTCAACAGCTGCTGAATTTGAAGATGATTTTTTTTGATGCATTCATGGTTTTCATTAGTGGCCATATTTAGGAGCCAAAAATTTGACATTGTTTAATGACAAGCACTTCCGGCAATGCCATGCCGCCGTTGCATCTCGTATTTGATTGTTAGGCTGAAGGCATTTCAAGTGATAACCTTTTCACAAAGCATCACAAAACTAGTACGCCATTTATCTCTGTGACGTTAGCCATGCAGATCTGACAAGTCAGGCCTTACTCATATAACCATTTGAAGGTCGCACCCATGCACGGTACTCAGGAACCTTAGGCTGTAATATTTTCTGTATAATTTTACCAATTTCAGAATGGCGGCTGGCCAGAGAAGCATGAACGTGCTTCGTACCACGAGGAGGCACTACCGTTGTCGCAACTTTAGTTTCCATATGTGTCAATCCTTCTCTATCACTAGCCACTTTACTCGAAGGCACCTGGTTACCTGATCCAATTTCGGAGGACTGAACATGGGGTTGCATCGCCAAGATGGAGTCCTCATGGATGAGTTGCAGAATAATTTGCTACAGAAAAGGAATTTTGGAGTTAACTAGGCTAAGGAGAAGAAACGAAACACTGCAAAATAGTATGTTGATAGCATAACTGTGATCCCATAAAGTAGATCTACGCATCTTTGATCAACAATTTTTACGAGAACCTTACTGTACCAAAATATTCGCTATGTCAAACTTGCAAATGGACATAAACTCAGCACGGCGGAATGAAAGCACAAGAATAAACATATTTTCATGACTCATAAGACGAACAATTCAGACAAAAAATTAAATAAAGATTTTTTACGAGTATCAGCTATATGGACTAGCTTTTGTAAGCACGAACTGTGGCAGCTCAAATTATACCTGGAGCCGGCAAAGCAAAAATAGTGTTTCGATATTATCTGAGGCCTGGCAGCTCTCGGCAGTGCTGCTGAAATCGCTGGCTTCATCTCACTTGTCGGGAGCTGATATGGCGAAGACGTAGAGTTCCGCGTCGCACCCACTGATGGAAATTTTCCAGAAGATGTGTGAGTCTGGTTTGACAATTTGGCCATTTGCGACAGAGATGAACTGAATTCCCTTGCAAATGCTGAAATGACTGCACGGTAGCTGGTAGGGAAAATTTTTCCGCCTCTTCCATCTACATAGAAAAAGTAAGCGTCATAACGGATCACAAGGATCATCAAAGTATATCACATATATACGTTCAGCTTGATCCACATTCAACAAACAGACCAAAGTAAATGAAATCCCAATTAAAAAGCACACAAAAAAACCAAAAACCAACACTCCATTGCCGCGAACTGTACCCACTAACTATAACAATACGAACACGAAAAGTAAAATCACTTCGACAATAAATATAAAAAGACAAAACAAAATAGTAAAGACCGAAACGAAAGGAAAAAAGAAAAGCCAAAACCTTTCTCTTCGAAGCCAACATCTTCTCGGAAATGGACAGCTTCGGCGGGCAATTCCCTACTTGTGTGGTCCTTGAGCCCATTAAGACCCAAATCATCAATCAAAGATCCAAACACAGACTTGGGGAAAACCTCGCAAGGGGCAAAAATCCTCGCAAACACACCGGCCAACCCTCGATAGCTTCCTCCATCATCCCAAATTCTGCATCGGTAGGTCCCACCCACCGTTCCTCATCTTCCCATCTCCGCCAGGACTAACATCTCCGCAACCTCGTTCAATTTAATCCTCTTCGGGCGTCGGCATTCCCTTCCCTCCGCCTCCGCCTCCGATCCAGATACATCCGAACCGTCGATTCCATTCGACGGCGGTTGATTTGCCGGCGAGCACCTGCACGCAAAGAGACGACATGACAAGGCGAGGCGTATGAAGAAAAAGCGAGGGAAATTAAATTATAA